>JAJIBD010007666.1:0-36643 GCA_021461705.1 Cryptotis parvus | reverse complement strand
GGCAGAGCAAAACCAGCTTTCCCCGTTGAACCCCCCCCTGCATTCCATGGACCATGAGAACAACTTCCGAACCGAAGTCAACCATCCCGATGGAGACTCGGAGGAGCCCAGAGAAACCCCCACACCTTGCTGGCAGCGATCTTTACAATCCACACTCGCAGCAGGTAAGATCTCCACCCAGCAGACTAATCCAGTCTCCAGCCCACAGATTAATCCAGTCTCCAGCCTGGCTTGTCAGAAACCCAGCCTACAAGGGACCCACCACGCAGAGACCCGCCCTTCAGAGGAGAGTATTCCTAAGCTTCCTGTCTTAGGTTCAGGAATGCTTGAACCTAAGACACAGGTACACCCGGCAGAGCAGAAACCAGCTTTCCCCGTTGCGCCGCAGCTGTACGGCCACAATTTACCTCCAAATTACCATAAATATTCTCCCCATCCCTCTGAGAGAGCCCTACAAAGTAATGAGAATATAGTGCCCGCATGGCAGAGCCTGGCAAGCTGTCCAATGCGTGTTCGATATGCCAAATCCAGTAACAGAAATGTTTATTTTCCTGACCCCAAAAGAGCCCCTTAATATGGCAGCAGCAAGAAAGGCAAACAAGCAGTGCCTGATAAAATTTCATGGCCATCCTAGGCTGCCAAAACGAAGAAGGACTAAAATGACTGTCTGTACTTTCAATGCACGTACACTGGCATCGGAAGCGTATATTGAGGATCTGATGCTGCAAGCAAAAAGATCAAGTACGACGTCATTGGTCTGACTGAGACGAGGAGGCGCCAGTTGCATCATGCTGTATTTGACACCGGAGAAGAATTGTTCCTGGGAACATGTGATGAAAAGAGGCATCGGTGGCGTTGGTGTCCTTGTCAACACGAACATGGCCGTAAACATTGATTCATTTGAATGCCTAACAAACCGAATAGGAGGATTACATTTGAAGAGATGTGGCCCACTGCCAGCAATTTCTATCTTCATTGTCTACACACCAACATCCACATACAAAGAAGATGAAATTGAGAAATTCTACATGGAATTGGAGGAGTTCTATAAAAAAGATCACACCTTCTACAAGATCATAGTCGGTGATTTTAATGCCAAGATAGGACCAAGAAGATCAGCTGAAGAACTCCACATCGGGACCCATGGCCTAGAATGGAACGAACAGGGTGAGAGACTATCTGAGTTCATCATGTCCACTAAGACCATTCATGGGAACTCACAGTTCCAGAAAGCTGAAGCGAAATGTTGGACATGGGAATCTCCTGGCGGACAGTTCCACAATGAAATTGACCACATCATAATCAATCGATGGTTTTGTCTGTCCGATGTAGCTGTCGTCCCCAAATTCCAAACAGGATCAGACCACCAACTCCTTCATGCAAAATTCTACTTCCCGCAACGGGGAGAAAAGGCTGCAAAGTTTAAGAAGAGAACTCCCAGAACGACCACCAACTGGGAACTCTTTGGCACCATGCAGAACATGGGAAGATACCATCATTGACGACATCGATGAAGAATACAACCCAAGGTTCAGCACCTCCATGATTGTGCAAAGAATGCCGAGAGAGAGAAAGACACAAAAGGACGCCTCAGAAACTCTCAAGCTCATTCGCCAACGTGGCAAGGTGCGAGCCTCAGGAGACCAAATGCTAACATCCAAGCTTGCTAAACGGTACAGAGAAGCGATAAAAGAAGACCTCAAAGACAGAAGAGCAGAAATACTGGAAGATGCAGCAGAAGCCGGGAAAAGCATTCACACTGCCCGCCTGTCCTTTGCCAACTATAAGACCAAGATGACTGCCCTCCGACGCCCTGATGGATCTATCACATCTTCCAGAAAGGCAATGGAGAAGATTATCCATGACTTCTACTCAAATCTCTTTGATAGCCACATCCACCTGCCCACATACCAAATTCCACAGGATGGATATGTCATTCCCAACGTTCTCCCTTCTGAAATCCAACATGCCATCTCGTCGGTAAAGAAGGGAACAGCACCAGGTCCAGACAAAGTCAGACCCGAACACCTGAAGAATCTGCCGTCGGTACTCATCAATACACTAGCTCGGCTCTTCACACGCTACCTGTCCGAATGCAAGGTGCCCTCCCAATGGAAAACCAGCAGGACAGTTCTACTGTTCAAGAAGGGAGACATTCACGACATCGGCAACTATCGCCCCATCTGCCTGTTGTCTGTCATCTACAAGCTGTTTACACGAGTCATCCTGAACAGGATTAGCAGAACACTAGATGAAGGACAACCATGCGAGCAAGCAGGCTTCCGGAAAGGATTCAGCACAATCGACCATATCCACACGGTAACCAAGCTCATTGAGGTTTGTAGGGAATACAAGATGCTGCTCTGTCTCACATTCATTGATTTACAGAAAGCCTTTGATTCTGTGGAGACTGAAGCAGTCATCGAAGCCCTAGCCAAACAGTGTGTTCAAACCCAATACATCAAGATCCTTCGTGAGCTGTATTACGGATTCACCACCAGGATCTCACCATTCTACAAAGAAGTGATCATTGATGTGAAAAGAAGGGTTTGACAGGGTGATACCATTTCACCAAAACTCTTCAGTGCCACTCTCGAGAACATCATGCAACAATTAGAATGGGAAGGAATGGGAGTGAAGATAGATGGTCGGCAACTACACCACCTCCGGCTTCGCTGATGACATTGTTCTAATAACACCAAACATTAGCCAAGCGGCACAAATGCTGGCTGACTTTGACCGAGAATGTGGAAAGATAGGTCTACAGCTGAATCTAAAAGAAAAGTATGTTCATGAAGAATGAACTAGTTCCAGAGGCCCCATTCACTCTCAATGGAACAAACATCTCTGAATGCAGCAGTTATGTGTACCTAGGTCGAGAAATCAACATGATGAACGACCTGAAACCTGAGCTGCGCAGGAGGAAGAGGGCGGCATGGAATGCCTTCAAAGGCATCGAAGAAATAGCTAAAAGGACAAAGAACCTTCGGCTCCGGGCACATCTCTTTGACTCCACTGTTCTCCCTGCATTAATATACGCCTCAGAGACCTGGGCCCTAGGGAAAGCAGGATGAGAATGCTATTCGGGTCTCTCAGAGAGGAATCGAAAGAGCTATGCTTGGAATATCACGCCTCACTCAAGTGAGAGAAGGAACCCGGAGTTCTGACCTCCTTCGCTATTCCAGAATCAGGGACGCTGTCTCGTTTGCCAAGGCATCGAAAATCAGATGGGCTGGACATGTAATGCAATTTGGAGACAACCGCTGGACTAGAGCCATTACCGACTGGATCCCATGGGATGTCAAAAGATCACGTGGCCGCCCACCTACAAGATGGTCAGACTTCCTTGTAAAGACCCTGAAGGAACGGTTTGAGGCTCTTCATATTCCTGAATCAACCAGATGCCATTGGGCTACATTGGCACGTGATAGGGTCCAATGGAAATGTTACTGGCGCCCGCTCGAGCAAATCGATGAATAACGGGATTCAAGTGATCAAGTGATCAAGTGATCATACCTAGCTTGGATTCATTCGGAGGTAAGTGCTGTACTATATCTCCCCAGCCCCAGTTCTTTGATAATTTAGCACCATTTATTAATAGATAATTTTCCTGTAAGCTTTATACATATTTTGTTAGATTTATATCTATTTTACTTTGTGTGGTGCTAAAGGTAAGTGATAAAGTGATTTTATTTCAAATTCCACTTGTTCTTGGTGAATGTATAAGAAAGTGATTTGGTTTTGTGTAATAACCTTATATTTGCAATTATGATATAATTGCTGTTAAATAACAAAAATTAATCAGGTCATTTTAAGTATATGCCTGGCTTTATTAAAAGATTCATGTATCAGTCAGCATCCCATTTAGTAAACAGAAAAGCACAGTGAAAACTATATGAAACAAACAGTGTCTATAGGCATCCAGAGAGCAAGATAAGGGGAGATAACTATTCATGCTTCTGGGGAATAAGATAAGGTCTTGTGACCAATCTCGTTTTCCTTTAGAGAATGGGAAAGATGACCCCACTGGTGTTGACAAGAAAATTCCCTGCTGATCAGTGGGGACATTCCTGGAGGAAACTGAAACTACAGGGCCTTACAGCAACCTTTTGTTAGCTACTAAGTGTTAGTGGACTTAACGCAAGCACTTCCATTTGTACTTGATTTCTTCTCCTTTCCCTTATCCTATAGTTTTGTTTGTTTGGGGGTTATATCCAGCGTTTCCCTGGGACTTAATTGTGGCTGTGTACACAGGGAACACATGTGAAGGTGTTTAGAGTACTATCTTTGGTGCCTGTACTGAACCAGGGTTGAGCGATGCAAAGCAAGCGTCTTAAACCTTGTATTCTCTCTTGCACCTGGACTTATTTTTTTAGTAATCTGTATGTTCCTGGAGGTTTTGATCACTTTTATTTTCCACATAGATAATCATATCTCTGTTAACAAAAAATAATCTTGTTTTTTCCTTCACAATCTGTAAGCTTTTATTTTCCTTTCTTGTTTTATTGCATCGGTGACATATCAATTGCAGTTACAATTTTCTTACTCTATTACTAAGTGCCGTAGTTTCTATCACAGGAAGTTGTGACTCTTAGTGTTAATTTTTCTCCATTTTTTTTGAGCAGGAAGGACTTTGAGCCATACCTGGAGATGCTCCCGGTGGTACTTGAGGGACTACACTGGGTGGCAGGTTTCAAACTCAGATTGGTCACATGCAAAGCAAACACTCCACTTGCTACAAACCCCTGCTTCCAACCCATCTATTCAATATTTAAGGCACACATTTTCATTTTTTCTCACTTGTCTTCTGCATCTATGAGCAACTTTCCAGTTTATTTAGTTTTCACTTGTTAGGAAAGAATGGACACTTCTAAATTCCTTATATACTAGTATGAAAATAATTCCCTGTGCCTGGCTTTTAAAGATTCAGTAAAGAGAACATAAAAAGGGGCTGGAGCAATAGTACAGTGGGTAGGGAGTTTGCATTGCACACCGTCAACCCAGATTTGATCCCTGGCATCCCATATGGTTCCCTGAGTACCACCAGAAGTAATTCCTGAGTGCAGAGCCAGGAGTGCTCCTGAGCATCACCAGGTATGACCCCAAAAGAAAAAAAATCACTACATTATACCTTGCTAAAGTTCATCAAGAAAATTATTTTCCATTACAGGCATCATGATTTAAGAGAAATAGTTGAAAAATAGTATGAGACAAAGCAGGTTTTTCACAATGAAGATCATTGCGAAGAAATGGGGTATTTAGTGAGAAGAGAAATTAATGGTGAGATAATCTTCATTTTCTTCAAGTACAGCTACTTAGAGAGAGTGAGTTTATATTTACTCTTTATTGCTTTAAGTGGAAGAATTATGGGTAGTTTGATTTTAGCCAGATATAAAATAGAACTTTCTAAAGTTAAGACTGTTTAACAAGATACTAAATGGTCTTAATACGTAGTAAGTAAATTACTAATTATGGAGATATTTAGGCCTGGACTTAGTGATAAAACAAAAGAACTTTCTGCAGCTGCTTGAAGTGGGAGGTGAGATTATATAAATTGTTGTCACTCTTTTTGAAGACTAGATCCCTTGCTTCAAGTAAAAATCTACTGAGGATTTCACAGTCTATAGCCTCTCCTGGAAAGAATCACTAGAACTTTCCCAGAACAGAGCCTTAGAAAGAATATATAAAAAATAACTAGCACTGATTACAGCTCATAACGGTGGATCTCTGCTACAGATGAATCTTTTTTCATAAACCTTTTTACTTTTTTACCCAAGAAACCTATTGAGAGAAATTCAGATTTACCTGAAAACTTTTAAGTAAAGTAAAATAATGGCTTTATTTTAAGCCATTGCAGCATACATGTATCACAGGTGAAAGAGCATTGCATGTTTTAAAAATAAGAAATACATCACCACCCAAGTTAATTTTTAGCCACTTCCATCATCTTTATCTGTTTTTGGTGAAATGCACATTGTAATAGATTAGTAATTGGTATCTATTATGGTAGTTATTAGTAGTAGTTATTAGTATAAGTTATTAGGATTATCAGTATAACACCCATTTGGTACCAAGTCTTATTCCAGACACTTTTTTGGAAGGAAGGCAAAAGTTGGAGTATTGCATGAGAGAGAGAGAGAGTGAGAGAGAGAGAGAGAGAGAGAGAGAGAGAGAGAGAGAGAGAGAGAGAGAGAGAGAAAATCAGGTCTGGGTGGGGGTCAGACTTCAAAGAGTTTACAAACTAGCCAGAGTTACATGTATATAAGTCACTATAATTTAAAGCAGAAAAAGATAATCACCATCAAGTATGTGCTGAGTGAGTTCAAGGAAAGAAGAGATTTCCATGGTGTGGGGATTAGAGGAGGCTACTTCGGGTAGTGGTGTTTGAGAGGGCCTTGAAGGACAGCTAGACACGGAGATGGGAGGAAAGGGATTTCAAGCAGAGGGAGGATTATGAGAAAAGTTGCTGAAATGCAAACCTGAAACACGTGTACCAGGAGAGGTTTTACTGTATTAGTCAGATGCCAGCTGGAAGCAATTCACTCCAGATGGTTTTTGTGAAGGCACATAACTGCAAGGACCACGGATAGAGATTGGGCAGACTTACAAGAACAAACGAGGAATGTTGAGGCACCCAGAAATTAGCAGCATTGGGGAGCCATTACCATTCTTGGGTTGAGGAGCTAAGTGGAGGAAGCAGTGGTAAAGATGCCAAGGAGAGTTGGAGCCCAGGAGTTGGGGTGATCTGGTGGGAACTGAGGTCAGGGAGGCTTGAGGACCACTGCCAGACAAGAGGCACAAAATAAGGACTGGATGAGAACAAGTACCATGACATATGTCTCTTCCTGCTCTGCTTTCTAATTTCTGTGTCTTCCATGGGCCAGACTGAATATGAGTCTTCAGGAAGCAAGGGCTCCTGGGATGGCTGAGGTCACTAGCTTCAGTCATTAGGCAGTGCACAAAACAGGGTAAAAAGAATGTTCTTGGGCGGGTGGGTGGTTGAAGGAACAGAGAACCATGAGATAAAAGATTGGTCACTTAAAGAAAATGTAGAACATCTTAACACACTAAAAAGTTTTTAAATTGTTTAGTAGCCTATGTAGAAATACTAAAATTTTTATCAACAGGATTCAATAATGAAAACTCTGATGTAGATGTGTCACTTTTATTCTGCGCCTCAAAATTCTTTGCATATGGTTTTCACTTGCATGGTCTCTTCATGATTAAAATATGGTTCTTCAACTTCTGGTCTCAAATTCATATCCCCCACAGCAAGAATAAAAAAGATAACGACAAAGAATCTAAACGTTTCATGGAAACTATTGCAGATTTTTACCAAGACAACTTCAGTTCCAGATGGGAAAGGCTGTTTCCATTGCTACTAAGTAAACTAAGTTGTTTGTTTTATTTTTTTCAGGAAAGTAAATATTTGGCAGTGACAAGCAATAGTTGATAAGAAGAGAAGCTTAATGAGAGGACACTCAGATATTTGTGCTTTTAGTAATTCCAAATTCATGTATTGTTCAAATGGAAGAGTTCGGAAGAGGTGCTATTTGTGCATGAAAAGGGTTTCCATTTTGAGACAATTTTACAATACTGTCAATAGCAGGCAGGGCTTTATGCGTACAGCATTCCGGACCAGACCCTTCCACCATAGTTCTGATTTCCCTCTATCATTGTTTCAGGGTCCCCTCCTTACCACCTCAGTTTCTGTGAGACATGCTGCATTTTGGGTGATGACAGTATATAAAACATGAGTTAGTAGTATAAGAACTAAGAAAGAGGGCAGAAACAGAGAACTGAGTGGAAAGTAGATTAGATGATCATTTCTAACTCTACTTCCATATTTAATCACATTATATATTCATTCCCTTTTCACTGCAAATCAAGTTTATTTGTCAGACCTGTGGAACTTTCATTTGGTGACGCAAATATTTTTGGACAAAAATATTTGCTGAGTCAGGTGCTGATTTTACACCAGATTTCTGCTTGCTGCTTGAGATTCTGAATTACCAAGAGTTTGACACTCGCTGGTTCTCAGAAGAAGACTCACAGAACAGATAAATTAATGCCTAGTCAATCCCATTAGTGTCATAATCTATCTGTAGAAAACCATGAGGGAGAAGTTGAAGTTCTTATTTTGAAGTTCTGAATTATTACAAATATTTTATTACCAAGCTTCAAAAGTTTGAAGTTGTCTTATAAGCAATCTTATTATAATAAAGGCCTAATTAATAACGTGACAATTCTCAAAGACACAAGAATATAGGGAAATTACTCTATCCCTACTCGGGTAATTTTGACAAGGATATTAAGAAATTTGAATCCCACATATACTGGTAGTGGAATTGTGAGCATAGCGTTATCTCATTCATAATACCATGTATAGTATAATGATAAGATGATACAAGTTGTAACATGAACTGCCCTCAACAGATTATGCTAACTGAAGGAAAAGCAGGTCTTATAATGCATGCTTGTAGTTATACGAAAAGTACAGAAAAGTCTAAAGAGACAGAAAACATGCTCATGGTTTGTGGAGGATGGGGATATGGATGGGGAATGATTGCTTTAATGGGCAAGGGATTTCTTTTGGGAGTGATTAAAATGCTCTAAAATGGATTTGGTTATAGTTTCATAATACTGTGCATATACTAAGGACCAGAGGCTTGTGTTCTAAAAATGGATGAATTCTGTGGCATGGTTTAAGACAGTGAACAAAGGATAAAGCCAAAAACTTGTCAATGTGATGCATGCTGTGAGTTGGGTACAAGAAATAAGTCACGCTCTCTCACCTAATCTCACTGTGACAAATGGCATGTGTGGTTGGGAAAGCCATCTGGGATTAGAAACCGCTTAGTCAACTGAGCAGACATGGTATATTTGAGAATGTAAAACGGTTTATGTAACAAATTAATTTTAAATCAAAGAACTTCAACTCCTTATAAGAGCACTGTTTTATTTTACCTCAACCAACTGAACTATTATAAATCAGGACTATTTTTTAAAGCAGTTGGGGGTGGCGCAATAGATTCTACAGAAGAGAGAGGACCTTTGAGAGGAAAGCAGAGCTTTAGAATGCTATGGTGACTGGAGATGGGGAGTACAATGACGCCTCCCAGCCAAGTTACCACTTGGCTTGACCATGCCATACATGTTTCATAAATCAAAATGAGAGTGCACTGGTGGAGGGATGGGTGCTGGAATACTGTATGACTGAAACCCAATCATGAACCTCTTTGTAATTGTGTATCTCATGATAGTATAATAAAATTTAATAACTAAACAAAATGAGATTTCAAGGAACCAAAATTATGTGAATAATTAAGATGCTCCATTTAATATACATGTTATTACCTATGATTCTGTGTTAAGCCTTAAACATAGAAAGTAAAATTTTAGGATACTTCCTGGAATCAGCTAAAGGAACACAGAGGAAAAGAGTAAATCTTTTGCAATCCAACACAAAAAGGCAAGGCAATGTTACGTTATTCTAAGGAACATTTTTTTTTTAAAAGAAAAAAGACAATTCAAGAACATAAGTCCAACTAACCCCTTTCAAAGATATCAGAGTTAGGGCTAGAAATATAATACAGGAGATAAGACATTTGCCATGGATGCAGCCACTTCAGTAGACTGGGATTTGATTCCCAACTCTGCACATGGTTCCAGAATACTGCAGGGCTAACCCCTGAGTAAGGGATGAGGCAGGAATAGCCCTTGAGCCTCTGAGCATTATGCAGAGGGACACTCTCCTGCTTCTCCCAAAAATCCAACACGGTTTAGCTTGGAAATTGCTATAAACATATGCAACTTATAATTCCATTTTATAGATAAAAAATAAGCTGGCTAAAGCTAAAATCAACGTATTTATATATTTATTTATTTATTTATTCTTTTTGGGGGATCACACCCAAAAATTCTCAGGGTTACTTCTGGCTATGCACTCAGGAATTACTTCTGGTGGTGCTCGGGGGACAATATGGGATGCCGGGGATCAATTCAGGTCAGCTGCATGCAAGGCAAGCACTCTACCCACTGTGCTATTGTTCTGGCCCCAAAAAGTTCACTTGATCACTTGATAACTTGACATCCTATTATTCATCGATTTGCTCGAGCGGGCACCAGTAACATTTCCATTTGACCCTATCATGTGCCATTGTAGCCCAATGGCATCTGGTTGTTTTAGGAATATGAAGAGCCTCAAACCATTCCTTCAGGGTCTTGGACGAAGAAGTCTGACCATCTTGTAGGTGGGTGGCCACATGATCTTTTGATGTCCTGTGGGATCCAGTCAGTAACGGCTCTAGTCCATCTGTCGCCTGCAAATCGCATTACATATCCAGCCCATCTGATTTTTGATGCCTTGGCAAACGAGACAGCGTCCCTGATTCTGGAACAGCAACAGAGGTCAGAACTCCCAATTCCTTCTTTCACTTGAGTGAGGCGTGATATTCCAAGCATAGCTCTTTCGATTCCTCTTTGGGAGACCCGAATAGTGTTCTCATCCTGCTTTCATAGGGCCCAGGTCTCTAAGGCATATGTTAATGCAGGGAGAACAGTGGAGTCAAAGAGATTTGCCTGGAACCGGAGGTTCTTTGTCTTTTTTAGTTCTTGAAGGCATTCCATGCCACTCTTTCTCCTTCGCAGCTCAGGTTTTAGGTCATTCATCATGTTGACTTCTTGACCTAGGTACACATAACTGCTGCATTTAGAGATGTTTGTTCTATTGAGAGTGAATGGGGCCTCTGGAACTAGTTCATTTTTCAATAACATAGTTTTGTTGAGATTCAGCTGTAGAACTATCTTTCCATGTTCTTGGTCAAAGTCAGCCAGCATTTATGCCGCTTGCAAATGTTTGGTGTTATTAGAATGATGTCATCAGCAAAGCAGAGGTGGTGCAGTTGCCGATCATCTATCTTCACTCCCATTCCTTCCCATTCTAATTGTCACATGCTGTTCTCTAGGGTGGTGCTAAAGAGTTTTGGTGAAATGGTATCACCCTGTGAAACCCCTCTTTTTACATCAATGATCACTTCCTTGTAGAATGATGAGATCCTGGTGGTGAATCCATAATAGAGCTCACGAAGAATTTTGATAAATCATTTTTAAAAAAAGAAGTGAGTTGGAGAGATGCTACAGTGGGTAAGCTGTTTGCTTCCCATGTTCTGACCCTGGTTTAAATCCCGGCACCACACATGTTCATCAAACATGTCAGTTATCTCTATGGAAAGTTTAGGAGTAAGCCCAAAGATACCAGGTATGGCCCAACTAGCTTCTCCACCAGTTCTTTAAAATATGTTTAATGTCCCTTATGCAATCTCAGAGTGCCATAATATAAAAAAATAGTATTTACCTCCACTAGCCTCTGAACTCTAACTCTATTCCATTCTTATGATAGTTTCTGTTAGAAATTTCTTGTTAATTCTAAAATATTTGTTGTTTTCTGTTTTGCATATGTGAGGATATGTGAAGTGAAGTGAATTGCTCTTACTCCTTTACTAATTCAACACCTTTCTGTGCTTTGAGAAATTCCCACATAACTGGACAGATCTTGTCTTTTAAAATATAAAATATTTTAAATCCCAGATATTTATAATCCCAGAGATAATATTTATCAGTCCTAGAGATAAAAATAAATACATGCCAGAACCTCCAATTTTTTTTTAGCATATGTGCTGCCAAAGCAAGCACAGAACCTCCGATTTTTAACCTCTTAGGACTTAGGAGAGATTAAAGCCTCCAAGAGCAGGTACCATGAGGCATTCATGCTAGTGATGATATGGGCCACCCAAGGATGTAGCCAAAGTGGGTGAGTGGGAGATCAGTATCAGCAGCTTCCAACATCTCCCCAGGTAGGGTGTAAAGATTTGTTACCAGATATAGCATTCTAAGCAAATTGTCCCAAAGAGCAATGAAGTGTGGTTTAACAATATTTTACGTCATTGACAGACTGAATAAATCATGGTGGTTCTAATAGTGATACCGCACAGCCTAGGTGTACAGTAGGTACTATGTCTAAGTGTCCGTAATTACATTCTATGATTACTGTACAAGGAAGAAATCCTTCAACAATGCATTTCTTAGGGTGCATTCCTGCTACTAAGCAATGCATGTACTTGCCACAACCTCTCCTTTGTGATCGTCTCCCTGGCATTTCAAGGTGATTTCACTTCCCCCAAAGCAAAATCTATGCACATATTTCTATACTATACACATATTTCTCCCCATGGAGACAGCTCTTGCTAAGAAGCATGGAGAGCCAGAAGTCCTGGGAATTCACCTCTTCTGAATAACTTTTTATCTGTGATTTGGAGATATAAATTATGAAAGACCAGAGCCCAGTTTATGACTGATGTTGGAACCTCATTAAAGCATAACTTGGTCACAGAATGTAGAATCTACAAACACATATTTGTAGAATCAGGCTGAAACCGCCTCATAACCTTTGCTTGACACTATCTGGTTATTGGTCTTTCTCTCCTTTCCTAACCAGCTGCATTGTGGATCACCCCTGGATGTTACTCCTGGCATTGCTCAGAAGACTAAATGCTATTCAGCTACTCAGGTTGGGCATCATGCAAGTCAAGAGACTTAACCCCTGAATCTGTTTTTTTTTAAAGTATTTTATTATACCACCATGAGATATACAAATAAAAAAGATATACAATTAAAGAGTTCATATTTGGGTTTTGGTCATACAGTGTTCCAGCACCCGTCCCTCCACCAGTGCCCATCTCCCACCACCAACGCCCCCGGTTCCCTCCCCCTTCCCCAGACCACCTCCATGGCAGGTTCTTTATTTCTTTCCCTTTCTCTCTCTTTCTCTTTTCCTTCCCTTCCAGACTATGGATTACAGAACATACATTAAAAGGTTGTCATGTGTATCCTTTTGCCTCTATTTATTGCTCAGTTCTAGGTTGGCATTAGTACCCTCGACAATTATTAGCACACTGTTCCATTTTCTGTCTTACCTAACCTCTGACTCCCACATGTTTGTGATAATTTCCACCTTTGACAAGACCTCCCGATATATGCTTCACTTGACCTTGGATATTGGTATCATAATATGTACATATATATTTATGCCATGCAAATAAATGCAGTCATTCTGTATCTGTCTCTCTCCTTCTGGCTAATTTCGCTCAACATAATCTTCTCCATGTCCATCCATTTATAGGCAAATTTTATAACTTCATTTTTCCTAACAGCTGCATAGTATTCCATTGTGTAGATGTACCAAAGCTTCTTTATCCAGTCACCGATTTTCGGGCACTCTGGTTGCTTCCAGATTCTGGCTATTGTGAATAATGCCGCTATGAACATAAAAGTAGGGATGGTGTTTCTGCTGCGTATTTTTGGTTTCCCAGAGTAGTGAATCTGGTTTTTAAATAGTCACTTATTTACTTTAATGTTCATTTGTAATCTACAATTGCAAAAATTTCTTCTAGTCTCCTTCCTAGCGGTTTCTTACATGACTCATCAATCTAGTTAAAGTAGAATTAGACCCAGTCAGCTTCCAAGGTAATCTATATCGACCTGAAACAGAGAAGCCCAATTTTCTCAAAACTGGGAATTAGTTTATGGAATGATCTTAAGACCAAATCTAGTAAATCTGGGACTTTTGAAACTATGGGCTTTTTTCATACCTGGAGACAGCATTTAGGAACTTAGGAGGGAAGGCTGTTTTCTAATGCAGGGGTCAAAACAGTGGTGGTATTTTGTTGAGTCTAGGATGGGATCTTGCCCAAAGGGCTGTTTCTTTGTCCTCACAAATGATCTGTTTGAGGGGTCAGAATGATAGTATAATGGTAGGGCATTCGCCTAGCATTAGGCCGGCCAGGGTTCCAGCCTTGGCATCCCATATGGTTCCCTGAGCACCACCAGGGGTAATTCCTGAGTATAGAGACAGGAGTAATCCCTGAGCATGGCTGGGTGTGACCTCCCCTCCAAAAAAAAAGTACTGTTTGAAGACAGTTGATGCTAACCTTTTTCTAATTTTCACCCTTTAAGTTTTCTGTTAGGTTAGATGACTTAAAATGGGCCTAACAAATGTTAGGTTAGATGATTTAACAGGACTTAACAAATGCCCTGTTTGAGAACTGTTGATGTTAAACTTTCTCTAATTTTCTTTTTCTTTCTTTCTTTTTTTTTTTGGCAATGCTCAAGGGATTTTTCTCGCTCTGCACTCCGGAATTACTCCTGGAAGTGCTCAGGTACCATATGGGATGTGTGGGGTCAAACCAGGGTTGGTGTGTGCAAGGCAAATGCCCCACAGGCTGTGCTATCATTCCGGCCCCAGCTTTCTCTAATTTTCACCCTGTAAGTTTTCTGTTAGGTTAAATGACTTCTCTTGTATCACTTGTCTTCCTGTTGATCATCGATTTGTTTGAGAAGTCACCAGTAACATCTCCGTATGTCCTGTCACATGCTAGTGTAGCCCAAGGGCATCTACTAGCTCCAGGAACATAAAGAGCCACAAACCATTCCATCAGGTCATGGAAATGAGGTCTATAATTGTTACTGGTATTTGGCTTATCAACTACAACACAGGTAGCTTGCCAGGCTTTGCTGTATGGGTGGTATACTCTTGTAGTCACCTCTAATTTCTAGAATTTATTGATGAACTGTGTGGCCACAAAGCAACCGTGCAAGCCAGGCTGTGATCAGCTCTTCTGCTGGGTGGAGCTCGACGAGAGGGAGTCTGGATGTGGAAAATGGCGGCCCTCATGGTGTGGGGGTTCCTCTGGCTTCTTGCTAGGCTCTGCTGGGGTGGTAGGCCAGGGCTAGTACCTGCCATCCCTCCCAGGTGCCTCGTGATCAGCTGGGCACAGGGAGAGCTGGTAGCAGCTCTGTCCCATGTATGTGAGTCTCTGGATCAGCATACCTTGGCTGGGCTTGAAAAAGACTGCTGCACTGCAGGTCTAGTTGAGCCAGGCTGTGATCAGCTCTTCTGCTGGATGGAGCTCTGACGAGGGGGGGAGTCCAGATGTGGAAAATGGCGGCCCTCATGGTGTGGGGGGTTCCTCAGGCTTCCTGCGAGGCTTTGCTGGGTGGCGGGCCAGGCTAGAACCCACCATTCCTCCAGGCGCCTCGTGATCAGACGGGCACAGGGAGACTTGACATATGTAAAATCTTTTACATATGAAAAAAAAATTTACATTTGTAAATGACTTAACATATATAAAATCTTAGAATTTTGCATTCACATCCAAAGGATCTTGTTTGGCAGCAGAGTGATAAATACAATATATCACCTGTGATATGAGAATCTTCTCTGACTTCTCTTGTCTCTGGCACTTGAAGTGGCTTGTATTCATTCTCCATATCTGTAGTTAAACCACTCCTGAGAATTCCCAGTACTTCCCCACCTTTTTCCTTTCTATTTTCCTGTCCCCTTCCCACTTTTTCATCTTTCTCATCTTTTTTCTTTTCTTAAGACTCAGTTGTATGAGGACACAGAATTTATTATTTTGTTTTGTTTTTGCTTAGGATCAAACCGGTGGTGCTCACTCACTTATTCCTGGCTTCATACTCATGGATCACTCTTGGGGGCTACAGAGATCATATGTGATTCTGGAGATTGAACCTAGGTAGCTGTGTGCAAGGCAAATGCCCTACTTGCTGTACTGTCCTTCCAACTACGAAGACAGTTTTGAGTCCAGGGGAGAAACTTTGGCAGTGGGGCATCAGCTCTCTTTGGTCTATATCCCATATCATTCTTTCTTCATCCTTGGTACTTAAAGTCATTAGGAATCCAGAGTTCTAACCTCCATCAACAGTCGAGAAGCAGGGACACTGTCTTATTTGCTAAGGTATTGAAAATCAGATTGGTTGGACATGTAATGTGACTTGGAGATGACTGCTGGACTAGAGCCGTTACTGATTGGATCCCATGGGACATCAAAAGATCACCCAAAAGGCAACCCACCAACAAGATGGTCAGATTTCTTCATCAAGACCCTGAACAAACGGTTTGAGGCTCTTCATATTCTTGGAGCAAGCAGATGCCATTGGGCTACAGTGGCACATGACAGGGACAAATGGAAACGTTACTGGCGCCCACTCGAGAAAATCAATGAATAACGGGATGTCAAGTGATCAAGTGATTCTCCAAAGCTTTTGTTGTTAATAAAAGAAAAATAACCACAGTAAAGTTATGTTTTTTTCACATGAATTGTGACAGTAAACAATGACTCCCATCCTCCCTTTCTATATAGGTCAAAGGCTAGTTACACTTTCCTTTGGTTCAACCAAGATTAAGGGCTCTCTCTATTTTATCTTATTTCCAGCACTTTCATTTTAAGATACATCTTATTTATCATATTCAAGTACTCACTCTTATATGTTCGAATAGTTATATGTACAAAGAAAATAATATATTGAGCTGTTTCGATGGTTTCACAATATAATTACCTAGCATCAGAAAATCAAAAGTAGAATTTATTTTGTGGTGCAATCTACTTAATCTTATAATGCACATTCCCTAAACTCTTTTTTTTTTTGCTCTTTTGGGTCACACCCGGCAATGCTCAGTGGTTACTCCTGGCTCTGCACTCAGGAACTACTCCTGGTGGTGCTCGGGGACCATATGGGATGCCGGGATCGAACCCCGGCCGGCACAGGCAGGCCACGTGCAAGACAAACGCCCTACCCACTGGGCTATCGCCCGGCCCCTCCCCTAAACTCTTATTGCTGAAAACAGCATAAAAATTATGTTAATAGTGAGTAAGTACCATTCTATGAATACATGCCCATCTTTATTATTGATCTGCCCTTCTTTGGTACATAAAATATCAGACATTTTTAGTGGGGATATTTTATTTTAAATGTTAACGTGTCTTGAATGTGTTAAGTCCCACATTCCATCAAGGCACTATACAGTTTCCTACACACTACCCAGTTACCTAATAAAGGAGCCCTAGCAACAACACAAGAGTGAACTTGCAGTGCTTGGCCAAGTATCTCTGGGAGTGGATCCTCTTCTACACTGATGGAAGACCCATTAAAAGAAAAACTGAAATGATTGCTGAGTGGTAATAGAAAATGATTTAGTTAGAGCAATAATACAGTAGTAGAAAACTTGCTTTGCACATGAATGATCTGGGTTGGATCCACAGCACATTATATGGTCCCCCAACCCTGTCAGGAGTGATCTCTGAGCATAGAGCCAGGAGTAACACAGCCTTGAACACAGCTGAGTGTAGCCCCCAAAACAAGTCAAATGATTCAGAGGACCATATTTTTCTCATAAAGCACAACTATATGTAATTAAAGAGATTCACAGACATGGGGCAGAGCTGCTACTGGCTCTCCCTGTGCCCAGCCTCTCACATGACGCCCGGGAGGGATGGCGGGTTCTAGCCCTGGCCCACCACCCCAGCAGAGCCTAGCAACAAGCCAGACAACCCCCAACTCCATGATGGCCTCCATTTTCCACATCCGGACTTCCCCCTCATCAGAACTCCCCCAGCAGACCAGCCTATCACAGCTTGACTGTCTCGGCCACACAGTTCATCAATAAATGCTGGATTTAGAGGTGACTACAAGAGTATGCTACCCGCATGGCAGAGCCTGGCAAGCTACCTGTGTCGTATTTGATATGCCGAATACCAGTAACAATCATAGACCTCATTCCCATGACCTGATGTAATGGTTTGAGGCTCTTTATGTTCCTGGAGCAAGCAGGTGCCCTTGGGCTCTACTTGCATGAGACAGGACATATGGAGATGTTACTGGTGCCCGCTCGAGCAAATCGATGATGAATGGGAAGACAGTGACAGTGATATGTAATTAAAATTTATTTTCCTGTTTTATAACTTCTCAACTTATTACTTAAATCATTTGATGTTCATATTTTGACTTTCATCTGCTCCATTTTTATTCATGTATGTAGCATGCAAGTACTAGATGCTGATATGGGGTAGAGATGTGAACAAAAGTGAGCCCCTTTAAGGGACTTTGAGCCCCTTCCTCTAAAGAGCTTATAATTGATAAGACATCAGACTTAACATACAGTTAACTCTAAAAGATACTGAGTTTGGGAATGGGAGAAAAACATAACAAGTACATATTCAGCCAGAAATGATGAAATAAAGAGAAAAGCTGGATGCACTATGTGTAACTTAAACAATTCCATCTCAAAAGCAAAGAGAGGCACAAGGTTGCTGAAAGCGAAGTTGAGTCACACCACGGTGGGCCTCAAAGACTAACCCAAGCATTTCACGGTTGCAGGAGCAGAAGGTGATTTGTAGGCACTCAAGGATCAAATCCAGGTCAGAGATCTTAATCTGTTCAGAACTGTACAAAACAGACTGCAAATGGGTACCAGCTCGAGGCACTATCACTGATGTGCCAAATACATAATATCCCTAAACTATGTACAGTGCAGCTTTTAACCAATGTTAGTATGAAGCAAAAATTACGTTTTTTGCACAAATATTGGGACTGACAGAAATGAAGAGATGAAGCCTCAAGCCCTAGTCAACAGATGCAAATCTAGTTCTATTGTGGAACCTGGGATTCTGAAGGATTAGTGGAGAATGTTTAAGATGACTGTCAAGGAACAAGGTTTTCACCACTCCTGGGACTTTGTGGAAATAGATGGCAAATTGGATCCACCATTCTTTTAATCCCATCAAGTTGCACCATATGTTTATAAATAGTGTTTTCATTGTAACCCTAATCGAGGGAGATTTAGTACTGGAACTGGCCTATTTGTGACTTGCTATTGTCTAAGATTGTTGCATTCTTTCAAAAGTTGAAACAGAAAACTAGAGTAAATTACACATATCCACTGCCTAAAGGATTTATATGTTCCGTTTGTTTGTTCTTAAATACCATCATTCTACTCATCTGCTGACTGTTCAATTGCAGGACACGGTGGCACAAAGCCAGATATTCTGTCCTGTGGTTTTCCTTCCCCACTCAGGAAACTAAGAGAGAAGTGGGGGTGGTGTAAGGGGAGAAGAGGAAAAATTCCGAGGAAGTCTTCTGTTTTGCTAAAGACTTCATCCCTCCCTCACCAAAGAAAACTCTGTTCACAGGCATTTCATGATTTCTGATTAGCCGGAGCTGGCACTGAATTGTGCGTTCTTGACAAAAAGACAGACTACACTGATTTTGCCAGTGTCCTGAGCTGCTCTGGGATGGCACTAAATCTCAGACTCATGCTGATGAGGGACCCACCGGCCATGCTAGCCAGGGCTGCATATGTAATAAAGTGATGGCACAGCTCACAAGAAGCTGGATTGTAGAAACCTCCCAGGAGTTGCTCCAAGTCTCACCTAGCTAGAGTTAGCCTGGAGGGCCAATGGTTTGCCTTTTCTGTAGTTGGCCAAAAGACAGGTATGATTTAACAGCATAATTCAGGATCTTCCATTAAAAGTGTTGTCTTGATAACAATCCTTTTTTCCTGGTTTGTATTTTAGTTCTTCTATTTATTATTTCTTTCCTAAAATTTAATTGGGACTTTTTCTGGTTTAATAAAATGGAAAGGAAAATTAGATCATTGATTTGACATCTTTTCTTTTCTTTTCCTTTTTTTGCTCTTTGGGTCACATCTGGCGATGCTCAGGAGCTACTCCTGACTCTGCACTCAGGAGTTACTCCTGGCAGTGCTTGGGGAACCTTATGGAATGCTGGGGATCAAACCTGGGTTGGCCGCATGCAAAGCAAACACCTGCCCACTGTACTATCACTCTGGCCCCATATTTTCCTTTTTTCTTTTCTTGTTTCCCCTTGGTTTTTGGTTTTTGATTCACACCCAACAGTACTCAGGGATGACTTCTGGCTCTGGACTCAGGGATCATTCCTAATGGTGCTCAGGAGATCACATGGAGTAATGGGGTTGACCACATGCAAAACAATCACCCTGCCTGTTGAACTACCAATCTGGCCCCAAGAATAATCTTCTTTTAAAAATTTAATCACTGTGATTTACAAAGTTGTCCATAATACAGTATTTTAGGTGTTCAATATTGCAATATCAATACTACCACCACTGTGACCTTCCCTCCACCAAATTTCCCAGGTTCTAATACACCCCCATAATTGTCCCCTTAACAAATGCAAACAAATTTACCTGATATTAAATGTTACCACAGAATGGCAAATAGAATTATAAAAACATATGTTGATAAAAGAGAATTTATGGTTGTTATCGTATCTCACAACTGTGTTACTAAAATCATTGACTGAGGACTTATTGAACTGGTTGGTATTGGCAGACCTTCTGCATTATTGTTTTCACCCCCTGAGTTTAGTGGAGATCTATGCAACCTTCCCATCAAATCTGCAGTGCTCCTACAGGGCTGCCAGTACTATGACATTTGGAAGTATTGCAGCCTTGTGTTCCAGGTGCTGTGAAGTTGGGATGATTTGGTGGCTCAGTGGCTGATGAGCTTCAATGGTGTAACTGAACGTCTGGGCTGTTTATGTGCCAGAGGAAGGATGTCCTGTGTCAGGAAATATCTCCCAGTAGAGATAAATCTGCCCTCCCCATTCCTAAAAAGGCCCCATAGTTCATGAGCAAGCTTTATGATACTTTATATATTATATTCTTTTATTAGTAGGACACTTCCTGTTTTCTATCATCTGTGCTTCCTGTCTCCCTTCTTTTATTCCTAAACAGTGTTCGGAAGGCCCTGGGGCCACTCTGAGCAAGTCAAACAAGCCAGTGGTTTGATAAAAGGGACCAAGGATGCAGTGCTGCTGAGGAATAGCTAGGCCACTCTGGGAGTGCTTATAGGTTTTGGGAGTCACCATAAGGTTAGGGGACCATATAGTACAAGGATTGAACCTGGGTATGCCAAATGAAAGGCATGCATCTTTTTTTCTCTTTTTTAAATTTTATTGCACCACTTTTAGACATACAATTGCAAGATGCTCATGCTCGAGTTTTGGTTCTACAGTGTTCCAACACCAATCCCTCCACCCAAACCCAAATCCCATCACTAATGTCCCCACCTCCTTCCCCCTCCCACACCCCAACTACCTGGCGGGTTCTGTATATCTTTTCTCTCCTCTCTATCTCTTCCTTCCGCCTACCTTTCCTACACATCATAGAATGCAGTACATTAAAGGACATAACTGTTTCCACTAGTTTGATGGACCACGTGGTTGCTTGTGACTGAGCGACTTGGGGGGCCTCATGGTCAGTGTCCAGACAGTGAAAATAGCGGCTAATGTGCTGGGCGAGTCTCATCTGGCTGCTTCCGGGACCCCCCAGAGATGATGGGTCAACACCCAAAACCCCATCTGTCCTCCTGGGGGGCCTCATGGTCAGCTGAGCTAGGGGAGAGTCAATTGCCAGTTTTCCCAGCTGCATTTGAAGCTCTGCATGCTATGGCTGGTTGCCCCAGGGTAGCTCCTGGGGGGGCCACCTGGCTCAGACAAAATGGAGAGGGGAAGGGGCGACCCCAGCTCCCTCTGATGAATTCCCCGGTGATTCCCGCTTCTGGGAGCCATACATCTTAACCCCTTTACTACTCTCCTCTCCTCCATCTCTTCCTTTATTTTTCTTCTACTCTCTTTCCTCCTTCTCCTTCTTCTCCTCCTTTATCCTCATTTAAGTGGCTAAGAATAGATTTTTAAAAAATTATTGATTGCAGCAGCAGAGGTAAAACTCAGGGTCTCTAACATAAAATGCAAGCAAGAGAGACATCACAAGAAAAATATTCTAGGGTAGGGCATTTTTTTGCACTCTCCTAACCCGGGTTTGATCCTCGGCATCCCAAATGGTCCCCGGAGCACTGCCAGGAGTAATTCCTGAGTGCAGAGCTAGGAGTTACCCCTGAGCATTGCCAGATGTGACCCCCAAAGAAAAATATTCTAACTGTAGTGACATTGAAAACATTCTTATTGCCATCATCATTTTGCAATGTCTAGGAATAAGTTAACTATTCCTCAACTTGAAAAAAATGGAGGAAATAAAAGATGAATTATATTAGACTCAACAAACACTGTCATATCTTTAGGAAATGGTGGGTTTTATCAACATTTATATTGTCATAGAGAAACAGTATATTAGAAGTTACTTTGTAAATGTGAGTAGTTGATGGCTTTGGAATTTCTGGCCAAGGAAATTTGAAGATACAGTGAAGATCCTTCTATTATCCAGGGTACTGATATTTGCAAGCAAACCATAGACTTTCAACCTGCCTTCATGTTTCTGCCAACTGATGGCAGCAGATAGTTGTGCTTCTTATGAGAGCATCATGTGGGGAAGCATCTTCTGTACCTTCTGTGGTTGTAACTGTGACAGTCTGGCAGCATCTCAGACAGAAGAGATCTACTGAGGGCACATCTGTGGTGTCTTCGTTAAGATAGGACACATCTGTGGTGTCTTTGTTAATTAAGAATTACTCTGACAAATGCCCACATTGGTCAGAGCTGGGTAGCTTAACACAACAGAAATGTTCAATTTCACTGTCTTGGAATCCACAAGTTTGAAACCAGGTTGTCAGTAAAGTTAGCCTCTTCTGGAAATTCAGGAGAATGTCTCCCAGTTTCTGGTGACAGAAACACTTGGTGGCCTCTGACTTTGTAGACTCATTTCTGCAATCTTTGCCTCTATCTTTTTTTTTCTTTATGGATCATACCCAGTGAGGCTCAAGGATTACACCTGGCTCAGCACTCTGGAATGACAACTGGCAGAGCTCGGGGACCATATAGATGCTGAGGACTGGACCCAGGTCAGCCGCGGGCAAGACAAACGCCCCACCCGCTGGACTATTGCTCTGACACCTTTGTCTCTATCTTCTGACCCAAATGTTGTTCTCCTTTCTTCTCTCATCCTGAGAGAAGACAGTCTCATCTTAAATATTTAATTTAATTATATGTGTAAGACCTGTATCCAGATAGTTATATTTACACATGCATGGGTAAGGAATTGTATACATATTTTTAGAGGACATAATTCAACCCATAAGACAATTTTGCCATAATCAATAACAACAGGTTTTAAAAATCAAAGGTTAAAATCTTAAAGTTACTATAAAACCAATTGAACATTTTAGTCAGCGGAAAAGAATTTTGAATCCCACCACTAACCTGAGTTTTATCACTAAACAAAAGAAAAAAAAATAAATGCTTTGCTCACAATCTGTTTGTTTAGAAAAATTCCTGATGATGAAGACTGCTTTCCTTAGACACTAATGTTATGTTTACAATCATTCCAGAAACTCAATGGAAATTAACAATGCCACTAAATTGCTCTTCAATGTTTTACTAAAAAAAAAACCTTTTAATGCAAGAAGTAAACCCATGTGGTTGACTTCACTGAAGATGATCTGGGAGTTAAGAATCATATTCTATTACTTGAGTCTTGATCTCTCAGGAGATGTTATTCAGAGGAAAGTCAAGAGTGCTCTTGATTAAGTAAGTTCAGCGGTTTTAATATGTAAAGTCAAATGGTCAGTTAGAAACGAGAGAAATCTGTCAACCCCATAGGTTTTATCTTAAACTAAAACTAATGGGAAGTTTCACTTCATCATCAGAAAGCCTTTGATAGACCATAACGTTTTCATGCTTCTAATATAATCATGCTACACTCCTGTCTCAGAGTAGGGGAGAAGATAAGCCAGTGGCTTTCATAGATCAGCTTTTCTGTAGCAGATTGGACAGCATGCTTTAATGATTGCTGACAATTCTGTCTTTGAAGACTTCTCTGTTTCCTTGACATTTCTCTACACTCTGTTAATGGAGTGCATTTGATACTTTGCAGTGAGAGTCCAGATCTGCTTCCCTATGTAAGCCACCCCCACCACACACACGCTTGCCTGCACATGCACACACATTTGCCTTCCATTCTCTTCCCTTTGTTGTGCCATGTTGTTGCAGTTCTAGGGGCAGTTGCACTCTTTTGATTGCCTTATTCAGGGGTGGTCACACTTACAGTAGTGGCAGAAATTGCCCTCTCAGTCTCATGCTGGAGTTAGCACTGTGTCACTGAGCCACATTTACAGACCTCCCTACCAATTGTTTCACAGCTCAATTTTTTGGTTTTATTGTGCCAATAAGTCCTGTAAAAAGCAGACACTCACGGTGGTATAATAAAATATTTTTTTAAAAAAGCAGACACTTAAAGCAGATGATTCAGTGAGTACATATCATCAGTCTGAAAGACATAATTATTGGGTAATAACCGCAAGTGTGCAGAGCAAATAGTATTAATAGGTGATCTATTAAAGCCACTGGCTTATCTTCTCCCCTACTCTGAGACAGGAGTGTAGCATGATTATATTAGAAGCATGAAAACGTTATGGTCTATCAAATAAATTCACTGGAATTTAATTTCTAGAGTTCAGATTCAGACTGATGACAATAAGGCACGCTACTAAAATGCTTTTCACGTTATCTACTGTTTGCGATGACCCAAACCTCTATGCACCTCCAGCTATTTGGTTCATCAGGACCTTGCATATCTGCAAGTATATTTCAATCTATAATCACGAGTCTAAAGATAATTAGAAAATGATGCTATATGTTAATTTGCATGTAAAAGCAACTTTTAATATGAAGATGTGCTTAGATTAAAACAATTAAAATTTGTTTTGAGTGCTCCAGGTTCAAGAGGCTTGAGGGCTGTTTCAGATGATTCTTAGCCAACTAGACTAGTAGCTCAATGTGAGAGTTCAAAGAAGCATTGCCTGGGACCTGCAATACTGGGGATTACTTGGACCATCCCAGGGATGTTGGGGGTCCTATAGGGCCATACCTGAACCTGGGTTGACTCAGGCGAAACATGAACCTTAACCCCAGTACTGGTTCTCAGATCTTCTGTACTGTTTCTCTGCTGGAAAAGTAGAAAGTTATTTGGCAAGACCATAGAGTGCTTTGGCATTATGTTGACATTACTTTAACAAAAGACTTATCTGTCCTGCCTACTGGATATGAAGACATTTGGTGTGGCCATTTGGTGTGGACTCATATATTTACATGAATGGGACCATCTTATAGATGTAACTATGTGATCTCTGGGTACATTTATGAACCTAGGTACTACCACCGTATGCACTAAGACTTTAGTATGAAAATGCACATAAAAAGCCTTCTTTGAAATATAGCCATCATGATTAATTGAAATATATATACCCAGAAAAACAAGAGATTTTTCCTGTGTAAGAAAGCTATAGAATAGGGCACTGATTATAGGTGTGGTGCTGGAATTATGTGCATAAGAAACCATTACTAATCGAATTGTAAATAGAATAATCTCAATCAATTTGTTTTAAGTTGTAAACTAAGGTTATATGATATTATTTTCAAGTAAGCTTTAATTTTTTTTTGGCTTTTTTGGTTCACATCCTTCACATCCAGCAATGATCAGGGGTTACTTATGGATCTGCACTAAGGAATTACTCATGGTGGTGCTCTGGGGATCATATGGGGTACCAGGAATCGAACCCAGGTCAGCCGCTTCCAAGGCAAATGTCCTACCCACTGTGCTATCACTCCAACCCCCAGGTTTTTTAATTTTTAATGCTATAAGGGAAATATCTTGTGCTTGGCTCATAAGCAATACTTATTTAGAGTTAATATTCCTTTTTTTTATTCTAGGAAAAACAACACTGATGTTTACATAAAACACAAACAAGTGATGTATTTTTTTACATTTCCCATATTTTCACTGAGATATATTTATTCATTGTCTAAAATTTTATGTTAACATGTCTTTAAAAAGTGTTCCCACAGTTAACATATTTTTATCTCAAAATAACAATTTGCTTAATTATAGCATATACAGTAAAACTTTTGGCTTAAGTACGTTGACATGGGTTGATTATACCTTGAATAAGACTCTTGGACCACTGTTAACTTACTAAATTTCAAGAAAGTGACAAATATCTCTTAAATACAAAGAGATACAGATGAATTTCAATACATTATGCTAGAATTTCTTTGATGAGAACATCCTTGTTAGCAAAGAGAAAACTATAAAAATGCAAACAAAAAATCTAAATAAACTTTACAGTTAAAATTAAAGATGATTTTTGGGAGTTGGAGAGAAAATAGAAGCATTAAATTGTTTGCCCTGCACTTGGCCAGCACCCTCCTGTATATTCCTCTAACACCACCGGGAGTGATACCTGAGCACAGAACCATAAGTAAGCCCTGAGCATAGGCAGGTGTGACGTAAAAAGACATTCGAATTATTTTTTTACTTCAA
This sequence comes from Cryptotis parvus, assembly GCA_021461705.1. Classification (NCBI taxonomy): domain Eukaryota; kingdom Metazoa; phylum Chordata; class Mammalia; order Eulipotyphla; family Soricidae; genus Cryptotis; species Cryptotis parvus. The sequence continues at coordinate 10,473 of JAJIBD010007666.1, read as the reverse complement.
TTAAAATAAAACTGAATGTTGATTTGGCTTTTTATTTATAATTCTGTATTTTATTATTTGTATATCAGTGTTTTAGCTAAGTACAGATCTCAGCATAATCACTGTATCTAGCTCCATGTTTTTCTCATTAAAACATGTTAATGTTTTGCATTATAATTGTCATATAAATACTGAAATTCTTTCTCTTTCTTCCCTTCTCTTACACCTTGTGGGTTGAAATATATACATTTAGAGGTTTTCGTGTGTATCCCTTTGACTATATTCAATGCTCAGTTCCTTTGACTTTATTCAATGCTCAGTTCTAGGTTGGTATCATTTCCGATGATTATTAGCACACCGTGTCCTACTCTGTATTAGTTAACCTCTGACTCCCATATGTTTGTGGTAGATTCCACCTATTAACAAGACCTCCTCATCAATGTTTTGCCTAAACTTGCATGTATTGTTATCATAATCTCTCCACTATATATACATATATATTGTATACACATATATCACGATCACTATCACGATCTTCCCGTTGATCATCTATTTGCTAGAGCGGGCACCAGTAATATCTCCATATGTCCTGTCTCATGCCAGTAGAGCCAGGGGCACGGCTTGCTACAGGAACATAAAGAGCCTCAAACCATTATATTAGGTCATGGGAATGACCTAATATAATTGTTACTGGAATTTGGCATATCAAATACAACATACACATATATACACATATGTATACATATATACACATATATGTATATATGTATACATATACACATATGTATATATAGTTATGTCATGTAAATGAATGCAATCATTTGTATCTGTATTTTTCCTTTCTGGCTAATTTCACTCAACATGATCCTCTCCATGTCCATCCACTTATAGGCAAATTTCTTTTTTTTAAATTTTTTAAATTTTTTTTATTTTTACAATTACAAAGATATACAATTAAAAAGTTTATATCTGGGTTTTCGTCATACAGTGTTCCAGCACCCATTCCGCCACCAGTGCCCATCTCCCACCACCAATGTCCCCGGTTCCCTCCCCCCCCCCCCAGCCCCCTCCATGGCAGGTTCTCCATCTCTTTCCATTTCTCTCTCCCTCTCTCTCCTCCTTTCCCCTCCAGACTATGGATTACAGAACATATATTAAAGGGTTGTCATGTGTATCTTTTGGGCAAATTTCATAACGTAATTTTTCCTAATGGCTGTATAATATTCCATTGTGTAGATGTACCACAGTTTCTTTATCCAGTCATCAGTTTCTGGGCACTCTGGTTGTTTCTAGATTCTGGCTATTGTGAATAGTACTGCTATGAAAATAAAAGTGCAGATGTTGTTTCTGCTGTGTGTTTTTGGCTTCCCAGTCTATATTCTCAAGTGTGCTATGACAGGGTCAAATGGGAGCTCAATTTATAGTCTTTGGAGTAATGTCCATATTCAACTAACTTTTTTTTGAAAGTAAATGTTTTTATTTTTATTTATTTATTTATTTATTTATTGCTATCTTTTTTTTAACAACTAACTTTTGAAACTCATAAAAAGTGTGAGCACAATCATAGAATTATGAGTAGTTGGGAGGGAAATTGAGAGAAATGGTTAAAAGGTACAAACCTTCAGTTATGACACAAAAATAGTTGGAATCTAATTAACATATCATATGATGAACATAGCTAACACTTCTATGTTAACACTGTATTTGATGGTTACTAAGAGAGTAAGTTCTACATTTTGATCACAGGGAGATTTCTCTTTTTGGTATTTATATAAGATGGTGGCTATTAACTAAACTTATTGTGGTCACTTATTATATTTCACTTGATCACTTGACATCCTGTTATTCGGCGATTTGCTCGAGCGGGTGCCAGTAACATTTCCATATGACCCTACCCACGCGCCAGTGTAGCCCAATGGCATCTGCTTGCTTCAGGAATACAAAGAGCCTCAAACCGTTCATTCAGGGTCTTGACGAAGAAGTCTGACCATCTTGTAGGTGGGCGGCCACGTGATCTTTTGACATTCCGTGGGATCCAGTCGGTAACAACTCTAGTCCAGCGGTCGCCTCCAAATCGCATTACATGTCCAGCCCATCTGATTTTCTATGCCTTGGCAAACGAGACAGCGTTCCTGACTCTGGAACAGCGATGGAGGTCGGAGCTCCGGATTCCTTCTTTCACTTGAGTGAGGCATGATATTCCAAGCATAGCTCTTTCAGTTCCTCTTGGGGAGACCCAAATAGCATTCTCATCCTGGTTTCGTAGGGGCCCAGTTTTCTGAGGCGTATGTTAATGCAGGGAGAATGGTGGAGCTGAAGAGATGAACCCGAGTCGGAGGTTCTTTCTATTTCTTTTGATGCTTCTGAAGGCATTCCATGCCACACTTTTCCTCCTGTGCAGCTCAGGTTTTAGGTCGTTCATCATGTTGACTTCTCGACCTAGATTCAAATAACTGCTGCAATCAGAGATGTTTGTTCCACTGAGAGTGAATGGGGCCTCTGGAACTAGTTCATTTATCATGAACACAGTTTTGCTGAGATTCAGCTGTAGACCTATCTTTCCACATTCTCGGTCAAAGTCAGCCAGCATTTGTGCGGCTTGGCTAATGTTTGGTGCTAGTAGAACGATGTCATCAGCAAAGTGGAGGTGGTGTAGTTGCCAACCGTCTATCTTCACTCCCATTCCTTCCCATTCTAATTGTTGCATGATGTTCTCAAGGTGGCACTGAAGAGTTTTGGTGAAATGGTATCACCCTGCTGAACCCCTCTTTTGACATTGATGATCACTTCATTTTAGAATAGTGAGATCCTGGTGGTGAATCTGTAATACAGCTCGTGAAGGATCTTGATTTATTAGGTTTGAACGCTCTGTTTGGCTAGGGGCTTCGATGACCGCTTCAGTCTCCACAGAATCAAAGGCTTTCTTTAAATGAATGAACGTGAGACAGAGTGGCATTCTCAACTCCCTACAAACTTCAATGAGCTTGGTTACCTTGTGGATATGGTCAATTGTGCTGAATCCTTTCAGAAGCCAGCCTGCTCGCATGGTTGCCCTTCATCTAATGTTCTGCCAATCCTGTTCAGGATGACTCAAGTGAACAGCTTGTAGATGACAGGCAGATGGGGGCGAGTAGTTGCCGATGTTGTGAATGTCTCCTTCTTGAACAGTAGATCTGTCCTGTTGGTTTTCCAAATGGGAGGGCACCTTGCATTCGCACAGGTAGTGTGTGAAGAGCTGAGCCAGTGTATTGATGAGTACTGAAGGTCGATTCTTCAGGTGTTCGGGTCTGACTTTGTCTGGGTCTGGTGCTGTTCCCTTTATTGACAAAATGACACATCAGATTTCAGAAGGGAGAACTTGGGAACGACATATCCATCCTTGGCGGAATTTGGTATGTGGGCAGGTGGACGTGGCTATCAAAGAGATCTGAGTAGAAGTCATGGATAATGTTCTCCATTGCCTTTCTGGAAGATGTGATAGATCCATCACGACGCTGGAGGGCAGTCGTCATGGTCTTATAGTTGGCGAAGGACAGGCGGGCATTGCAAATGCCTTTTCCCGGCTTCTGCTGCATTTTCTAGTATTTCTGCTCTTCTCTTTGAGGACTTCCTTTATCATCACTTCTCTGCACTGCTTTTTGCATAATGGGTTAGGTTATCAGGTTAATATAATGGTCTTGCATGTTCCAAATATATTTAGATACCAAACACTGCATCACGCTCCACCTCATACTGCTTTGGAGCACTGACTACCAGGTGTGGCCCAACCTCCATTGAAAAAAAAAAGATGAAGAAACAAACAAAATAAGAAGCATTCACATTCACTATGTATTTCCTAAGAAAACCACTTAAGCACTTGCTTTTTTTTTTTTTTTTTGCTTTTTGGGTCACACCCAGCTATTCTCAGGGGTTACTCCTGGCTTTGCTCAGGAATTGCTCCTGGCAGTGCTCAGGAGACCATATAGGATGCTGGGGATTGAACCCAGGTCGGTCACATGCAAAGCGAATGCCCTATCCACTATGCTATCGCTCTGGCCTACCATCACTTGCATTCTTAAATATTATACAGGCTATTTTTATACTTAATTGAACAAAATAATTCTTGCTTAAACAGAAAAATGTAGGAGTTTGCAAGGAACTTGAAGCAGTTGCATAATGTACACAAAGGCACTAATAGACAGGGGTGACAATTCATATATTTTCTTAGGAAATATTTCTGAAATATAATAAATATTTAAGCATACACATTCCATAGAGTGAGAAACATGTCAATTTTTTATTCAATGCGGAATTGTTTTCACTTTAGACTGCCAACAACATCCAAATTTATTCATCATTGCCAAATATCTGCTTTAACTCAGAACATGCAGATCTTTAAATTATATCTTAACTTTCAGAGTGTTTAACTTCTAAGACCTCAAGAAAGTAGTGAAAGTAGTGCATTAAGTGAAGTAAGTCACAAGTGATTTTAACCTTCTAGTTTAACCAACATGTAGATGACTGGCAGAACATTAGATGAAGGACAACCATGCGAGCAAGCTGGCTTCCAAAGAGGATTCAGCACAATTGACCATATCCACATGGTTACCAAGCTCATTGAGGTTTGTAGGGAGTTCAAGATGCTGCTCTGTATAATGTTCATTGATTTAAAGAAAGTTTTTTATTCTGTTGAGACTGAAGCAGTCATCGAAGTCCTAGACAAACAGGGCGTTCAAACCCAACACATCAAGATCATTTGTGAGCTGTTTTATGGATTCACCACCAGAATCTCACCATTCTACAAGGAAGTGATCATTGATGTCAAAAGAGGGGGTTTGAAAAAGACATATGAAAAAATGCTCATCATTATTGGTCATCAGAGAGATGCAAATCAAAAAAAACAATGATATATCATCTCACATCGCAGAGGCTGGCACATATCCGAAAAGAGCAAGAACAGGTGCTGGCATGGATGCGGGAAATGGTGACTCTCATCAATTGTTGGTGGAATGCTCGACTAAAAATACAGTCTTTGGAAAATAGTATGGGCATTTCTCTAAAGACTAGAAATTGAGCTCCCATTTGACCCAGCCATACTATTCTCGGAATATACCTTGAAAGCCAAAAGCACACAGTGGAAACACTATCCCCCACTTTTATGTTCATAGCAGCACTATTCACAATAGCCAGAATCTGAAAACAGCCAGAATGCCTGAGAATTGATGACCGACTGGATAAAGAAACTTTGGTACATCTACACAATGGAATACTATGCAGTCGTTAGGGAAAAAGAAGTTATGAAATTTGCCTTTAAATGGATGGACATGAGAGGATCATGTTGAGTGAAATTAGCCAGAAGGAAAAGACAGATATCGAATGACTGCATTTACTTGCATGACATAACTATATATATATATATATATATATATATATATACACACATTATGTATATATATGTACATATATATGCATATATACATATTATGATACCAATATCCAAGTTCAGACAAAAACATGGATCAGGAGGTCTTTCCAAAAATGGAATATACCACAATCGTCTGGGAGTCGGAGGTTGGGTAGTACAGAGAAGGGAACAAATGTGCTAACAATTGAAGTACGTGATAATTCCAGCCCTAGAACTGAGTATTGAATACAGGCAAAAGATACACATGATAACCTCTAAATGTTTGTATCACAGTCCACAGTGTGTAAGAGAAGGAAGAGAGAGAAAGAGAAAAGAGATAAAGAACTCTCCATAGAGGCAGACTAGGGGAGAGGGGAGGGGAATGGGGGACATTGGTAGTGGGACATGGGCACTGGTGGGAGGGATTGGGTGCTGAAACAATGTATGACCAAACCTGGTCATAAACATCTATGTAATTGTATATCTCACGGTTGTATAATCGCTATCACTATCACTATCTTCCCGTTGATCATCTATTTGCTAGAGCGGCACCAGTAATATCTCCATATGTCCTGTCCCATGCTAGTAGAACCCAAAGGCATCTGCTTGCTCCAGGAACATAAAGAGCTCAAATCATTATATTAGGTCATGGGAATGACCTAATATAAATGTTACTGGTATTTGGCATATCAAATATGACATGGGCAGCTTTGCCAGGCTTGCTGTGCAGGTGGCAAACTCCTTGTAGTCACCTCTAAATAAAGCAATTATTGATGAACCGCGCTGCCGCTAGCAGCTGTGCGAGCCAGGCTGTGATAGTCTGGTCCGCTGGGTGGCGTTGTGACGAGAGGGAAGTCCAGATGTGGAAAATGGCGGCCCCCATGGAGTAGGGGGTCGTCTGGCTTGTTGTGAGGCTCTGCTGGGGTGGCAGGCCAGGGCTAGAACCAGCCATGCCACCCGGGCGCCTCATGAGCAGCTGGGCACAAGGAGAGCAAGTAGCAGCTCTGCCCCAAGTCTGAGAGTCTCTGGTTCAGCATACCTGGGCTGGATTGAAAAAAAAAAACTGCTGCAGGGTGGGTGTAGATGATCCAGGCTGTGATAGACTGGTCTGCTGGGTGGAGTGTGACGAGAAAGAAGTCCAGATGTGGAAAACAGCGGCCCCCATAGAGGGGTTCGGCAGAGAGATACTATTTCACCAAAACTTCAGTGCCACCCTCAAGAATGTCATGTGACAAGTAGAATGGGAAGGAATGGGAGTGAAGCTAGACGGTCGACAACTAAACCACCTCTGCTTCGCTGATGACATCATTCTAATAACACCAAACATTAGCCAAGCGCACAAATGCTGGCTGACTTTGACCATGAATGTGGAAAGGTAGGTCTACAGCTGAATCTCAACAAAACAATGTTCATGAAAAATTAACTATTTCAAGATGCTCCATTTACTCAATGGAACAAAACATCTCTGAATGCAGTAGTTACATGTACCTAGGTTGAGAACTCAACATGATGAATGACCTAAAACCTGAGCTGTACAGGAGGAAGAGAGTGGCATGGAAAGCCTTCAAGAGCATCAAAGTAATAGCTAAAAGAACAAAGAGCCTCTGGCTCCGGGCACATCTCTTGGACTCCACCTTTCTCCCTGCATTAACATATGCCTCAAAGACCTGAGCCCTCTGGAAGCAGGATGAGAACACTATTCGGGTCTCCCAAAGAGGAATCAAAAGAGCTATGCTTGGAATATCGCGCCTCAAGTGAGAAAAAAAGTCTGGGGTTCCAACCTCGGGCAATGATCGAGAATCTTGTTCACCAAATTATTGGGCTACACTGGCACGTGACTGGGACAAACGGAAATGTTACTGGTACCTGCTCGAAGCAAACCGACTAATAACAGGATGTCAAGTGATCCAGTGATTTAACCAAATTCAAATATCTCTGCTTGCCAACTTCTCACCTATTCTTTGTTATTTAAAAAATGACTGCTATAACTTGCTATTTAATTTTATTTTCTAATCACATATATGATTGAATTTTTAGTTCTATCTCATTTATGCTTTCTTCCTCAAAAAATAGGTAACTTATGTATTAGCTTGACTTTCAGAATAAAGGTTACTGTTTTTTCAGCTTCAATAGTCAATTGAGGTCATGCAATTCAGTTGTAGCCCTTTGGGATGAAACTGAAAGTTAGGGGGCCCGTTCTTTCCCTCTTTGCTTCTTTCCTATAGAAAGACATGGGGATAAAAAGACACAGAGAAAAAAAAAAAGAAAAGACATGGGTGGAACTATACTGTCTGATGCTTTATAAGTCATCTTTGAATGCAATGTGATTGTGTGAGCTTTCACATAACAAGGAGCACCTGAAAGAGGAGAATGTCATTTCAATCAACATCAATTGGCTTCATACTTTTTAAAGATAAGAAAAATATTTCCAGCTTGGTTAATCTACTTTTTAAAGCAATCTACAGCCACACCAATTTATCTAAAATGCCTTAACACCTACTGGCACATTTGATTTTCATTGCTTATGAAGTTCTACAATAATAACTAATGTAGTTTAAGTTTTGGGTTCTGATAGTGGACATAAATGAACAGCTCAGGTGATCAGATTGTTGATAAGTTTCGATTGGCTGTGAATTCACTGGAGGGTTGCCATTTCTTACGTTTACATGTTACCAGTGATATTTCCTTTTGTTCTGAATAATAGTTTTCAATATCCAGTGCAAGAAATTTTTCAGGTGAAATGATCTTTGAAATTGTGAGCTATGTGTTTGTTTCCCTTATAAAGTTTTCTATCATATTTGCCTGGATCCTAGGGAATTAATTCTCAAATGAAAATCTAGCATCCTGAATTCTCAAGTTATGTTTCTGGGTCTGAGAGATTAGTTGCTCAATTTTTGGATCACGGTAGCTGAGATCCTGAAAGTTGCTGTTAAGTTCACAGGAAAGATAGACCTCCCTCGAGTCTAAAGGTACAGAAACAAATGCTGAAGTGATAGTTTTGCAGCTCCACCACCATCTGAACAGAGGACTTTGGCAGCATAGTCTTGACTCTGGTTAAATACACCGTGAATCAAACTTTTGTCAAATATTTAGTCAACTGCAATCCAATGGTAGGTTTTAATTTCAAATTTGAATATAGTAAAAGCTTTACTGAACTTTTTTAAATTCTACATTACTTTTAGTTTTTAATTTCTTATGTGACATAGCAAAAATAATAACTTACTATATTTTCTTAAAGCTTTAAGCATGTAAAAATTTGAGTTTTGGGTATGTATACTTAAAAGTATTTGGAAAAATGGTTGAATAACTATTTCCTTCTTGGAGGCACAAATTTTCCCCTTTACCAAAAAATCACATTTGGGAGGCAGCCACCAGGGACAGTTTCGCTTGAAAGAGACTTTTTTGAGAAAGTTCAAAGTGACTGAGAAAAAGAGAATTGTAATAAATTTGCTCCAGACTTTTATTCTGACAGAGGACCTATTCATCTTATGGAATTCTTTTAAAATCAATGACCTGAACAATATGCTTCGGAGAATGCTTTCTGCTTAGCTTATAAAGATATGACCTTATGTATCTATGATATAATCACTAGAAAATGCTCCTCTGGGGCAGTTGTTGTTTTTTAAAATTATTGTAGTTGATTGTAGAGCCTGATATACCCTGATTGTACTTAAAGGTATAATGGAAAAGTAGTTATGATCATTCATGCAAACTCTGAACCTTCTGTACATAATATTGGAGTCTGTTGTTTTATATAACAATGATATCAATTAAAGGATGTTCTTTAGACATATTTTTTTAAATTTAAGGGGACAAAATTATTATCTCAAGATTTAAAATAATTGTTCCTATACTCATTTGTGATTTTTCAGTAAGTCAATCTATTTTCAACCAAAGCTCTGATACAAGTTGCTCCTCCCTGAGCCCTCACTTTCCCTTTCTGAATAACAGAAAATAAAAGTTAAGTCAGATGGTATGGTGAGCCAAACATGATGCTTTTTCTAGCTCTTTGCAAAATATTATTAAGTATTTTAGGATCAGTACACTCTTAAAGTATAGAAACATTGAAAGAAGAAAATACATGTTATACTGATTTAAATTATTTTTGTTATGAAACTTCAAAGAAAAGTAACTCAATAAACTTAACCACTTCTGGAAGAAATTATACTCTTTAACTGTCATTTAGGTCTTCCCGATTATTCAAACTATTTGGGAAGAATTAGGATGATCATAAAACAGCCATGAAACTAAACATTCTTTACATTTGGTTTTGGAATAATGTTTAGTTCTTGTTTGAAAAGTAATTGTGTCTGGTGGTCTAGATATTCACTTCAAAGAAAATGATGAAGGCATGTTGAGAGACATGAGCGCTGAAAAGATGCCGATCCTCCATCCAGCCTCCTATGCAGCTCTTCTCTTAACACAATGGTGGAAAATGTCTGCTTTCCCTTAACTGATGAAAATCTGTGCTCTCAAAACTTCCTTAAAGTAGGGAGGTGTAGTATTTGAACTGAGGGTTCTTTTCATTCAAGTAAGTGGAGGAATTGGAATGTCTAAAAAGCTATAATTAACCAAAATACCATACTAATTGCATTGAACTTGAAAGCAAGAGTTTGTATGGATAGCCTAAAAAATTCTGATAAACCACAAAACATTTGATTAACCTCAATTTGTTTTACATATTTATGAGGCATAGATATGAATATACTAAAACAAAACTGCCCTACTGAATTTATTATTTACTTTGCCATTATTTTAGTGAACTTATAAAAGCTTAAAGGAGGGGATCAACCTGCAAGAAGACTTTTTGAAGGAATACTTCCAGAAAGGGTCAAAATTGTTCTATTTTAGATAAATTACTTGATTTGAATCTGACAAAATTATTTATAAAACATACTAAAATATGTCAATAATAAAACTTTTTTAGAAGTCATATACACAGGAATCTATGTTAATGAAAGTGGGGAAAAATAAACGCTATTTTACAAGAAGAAAGGATATTAAAGCTTAATGACATTCAACCTGATCTTTTAGAAAACCTGTTTATAACAATGTTTTATTTTTTAATTTTCATTTATTTGAATACTGTGATTTACAAAAGTACATTTTTC
>JAJIBD010007665.1:0-99241 GCA_021461705.1 Cryptotis parvus | reverse complement strand
CAGGCTCTGCTGTGCAGGTGGATACCTCAGTAGTCACCTCAGAACCTCGAAAGCAATTATTGATGAAACCCGCGCAGCTCTTCTGCTGGGTGGAGCTAGAAGGAGTCCGGATGTGGAAAATGGTAGCCCTCATGGTGTGGTTCCCTCTGGTTTCTTTGCGAGGCTCTGCTGTGTGGCGGGCTCAGGGCTAGAACCTGCCACTCCTCCCTGGCACCTCATGATCAGCAGGGCACAGGGGAGAGCAAGTAGCAGCTCTGCCCCGTGTGTGTGAGTCTCCTGGATCAGCATATGTGTATCTTGTCTTTATGTATAGTATGGAAATGTCTTGTCTGGTTGTAAGCTGAGCTAGAACAAGAGGGCTTCTCCACTTTATAAAAAGCAAGTTATTGATTAGTGATATCAGAAAACACGTCTGAACCAGATGGCTACAAATGTGTTATTTCAGGATTTTTATGTGGTGCCAGTATCTGCTAACCTGTGGCACTTGAAACAAATTCAAGGGAATTCTTTTTTTTCATTCATATAAGCTTTTTATTTATTCAATTTATTTTTATGTATTTGATGTTTGGGCCACACTCAGCATTGTTTGGGGACATACTCTTGGCTCTGAGGTCAGGGTTGATTACTCCTGGCAAGACTCAAGACCATATGTGATATTCGTAGAGCATTCAAGGAAATTCTTGACTGTGATTTCCCTGACTCCTTATAAATGACCATGCTTTCTATTCCGACTTCTGCCATTATCAAATGTTAAAAAACTCTAAGCTTTCAGGAACCAAACTAGATATAATATAAAAAGTTTTAAATTATGTGCAAATGGAACATTTTGAAAAATATTTGGACAGAATTTTCTATTTGCTAAGTACTTTTTATTTCATGCACCCATTTAATTATGTGCTAATTATTTAAGGAAATTATCATCCCCTAATAGCATATATTTAAAACAGATAGCTGTACCCTATTTGAGTTAACTAAACTTTTGTATCCCTCTTAGCCAAGTGAAACCAAGGTCCAAATATAAGAGTAAACCTGTTATCCAGCGATGATTAAACCTTATCTTCTGAAGCTCCAGTTCTATTCTGTGAATCATTAATCTATTTAAGGATTTGACTATTTTAATATAATGTATTTTGGGGAAATCAGTCTGTTTTTATAAATTGTATTTTATAAAAACTATGATAGCATCTATTTGTTCTTTCTTCTATCTCCTTTAATTTCATTATAGTGATATCACTCTAAGCATGCACACAATCTTCAATTCTATGAAATCTTAGGTTACTTTGAGTCCATGCATTATTTTTATTATTCTTCCTGTTTTTCGTCAATGACTTTAATTTTTTAATATGGTAGGTCTAAATTCAGTGTCTTTTATTCTTACACTATCTAATCACACCTAAAATCCACTGAGACTTACTTTATGTCCCAACAAATTTGCTGTTCTTCAACAGGCATTTTTATAGATCCATTAATAGACCGCTATTAATAAATAGTTCATTATCCTTGGACAATTTGAGAACCAGTTCTGTACATGGAAGTGTACTGTAGTATGTACTTAAACTTTTTAAGGGCAAATCTGTTAACTGCTTTTACTCCAAATGTACGTAACTAAAAAGGCACACAAGCAGTAGTGCTTCAGTTACATACAAATACCAGACACTTTTAAGTTGTGTGTATTAAACATGTAATTTTTGTATACATATATTACCCTGATGAGAAGCTATTTTAAGCATATAAATACACTGCCTTCAGTACAAAGAGCACTTGGAAGATCTTCTTAGATCTTACTGATGCATTTTACTTTATAAGTGCTTTTTTTGCTGTTTCTAGTTCTTTGTTCACTTCTTAATTTTTATTTATTACTACCTGCCCTGAGATATGGAAATTACAAATACCGTTCATGATTTGGTATCAGTCATCAGTCATACAATGATCTAGCACCTTTGACTCACACAGTGCACATTTCCACCACCAATCTCCCCCAGATTCCCTCCCACCCAGCCCCAACCCTGCCCATATAGTTATATAGCTCTTCTTTTTCTACTTGTTCTTGTTCTTTTGTTCTTGTTCTTGTTCTTGTTCTTCTTGTTTTCGTTCTTGTTCTTTGTTGTTGTTCTTCTTCTCCTCCTCCCCTCTTCCTCCTTTTCCTCCTCCTTGACCTCCTCCTCTTCCTCCTCCTCCTGCTTCCTCTTCCTTCTTTTCTTCCTCTCCCCTTCCCTCTTTTTACTTCCTCTTCCTCCTCTTCCTCCTATTCCTCCTCCTCCTCTTCCATCTTCTTTTCCTCCTCCTCTTCCCTCCTTCTCCTCCTCCTCGCTTTTCTTCCCCTTCTCTTATACGTGTGGCTTGCAATACATACATTTAGTGGTTATCATGTATAACCTTTTGCCTAAATTGATGCTCAGTTCCAAATCTGGCATTACCATTTCAACAGTTAGTAGATCACTAGCATATATTTATATATTTATATCTTACAAATGAATGCAGTCACTCTATATCTGTACTTTACCTTCTGACTTATTTCAAAGCATGATAATCTTCCATTTTTAGGCAATTTCATGGCTTTGTCAAATTTTCCGGAAAGCTGCATAATATTGCTTTGTGTAGATGTATCATTATTTCTTTATGGTGTTTCTGTATGTGTTTTTAGGTCTCTGGGATATATTCCTAGTAGTGGTTATGCTGGGTCAAAGGGGAGCTCAATATCAAGTTTTGGGGGGGAATATCCATATTGTTTTCAGAAGGGCTAGACCACTCAGCATTCACACTAACAGTGAGTGAGAGTCCCTTTTTTTCCCCATATACACTCCGGCACTTAGTTGTTCCTGGATCTTTTGATGTGTGCCAGTCTCTGTGGTGTAAGATGATATCTCATTGTTGTTTTTGATTTTGATGAAAAAATCCATTCATCTCCCTGATGATTAATGATGAAGAGCACTTTTCCATAGGCCTCTTGAGGAAGTTTCTGTTCATTTCTTTTGAGGTAGCTTTTATGTTCATTTCTTCTTCCCATTTTTAATGGGGTTGGATGCTTTTTTGCAAAGTTCTACCAGTTTCTTGTATATCATTGATTTGAACCTTATAAGATGGATATTGGGTAAATATTCTTTTGCTATTCTGTGGAATGTCCTTTGGAAACTTGGTCACTTTTCTTTTAGATGCAGAAGCTTTCGGTTTCGGTATAATCCCATTTGTTTATTTTTGCTTCCACTTGCTTTGTGAGTGGTGTTTTTGTCTTTTTGAACCTGCCTTTAGCTTCAATGTTAGTAGAGGGCTTGCCTTATGTTTTCTTTGCTGTACCTTATAGATTCATGTCTGATGTTGAGGTTTTAAACCCATTGTGATATGACTTTTGTGCATGGCATTAAAGAGGTCTAAGTTTATTCTTTTACATGTAGATGCCTAGTTTTCCCAGCACCACTTGTTTCTTTGCTCCACTTAATATTTTTGCTTCTTTATCGAAGATGAAGTGATCATATATTTGAGAAGATATTGTGTTTTAGGATATTCAACTCTATTCCATAGGTCCATGGGTCTGTTTTTACTCCAAGAATCATGATGTTTTAATTATTACTGCTTTTTAGTAAAGTTTGAAGTTGGGAAAGGTGATGTCTTTCATCTTCTTTTTCCCAAGAATTATTTTAGCTATCCATGGGGGTTTGTTATTCCATACAAACTTCAGGAGTGTTTGTTCAATTTATTTAAAGAATGTCATTGGTATCCTTATATGGACCCATTTTGAATCAATATAAAGCACTAGGAGTATCATCATTTTGACAATCTTAATTCTTCCAATCCATGAACAGTATTAGAATTTGAACTACGTTCTATATACTAGTGATTTCCAACTCAAAATCTGCTATCTATGAGCTTCATCTAGATTTCCGAACACTTCTAATTTTGTAAGGACAACAAGTAACATTCAAATTGATACTTTTGGTCACATACAAGGCAAACAGCCTACTAATTATACTATTGTTCTGGTCCCAACATTGAAACAGTTTTTACAATAAAATAGGTAGATATGGGTTTTGCATATCCTGAATCTTTTCCCACATCAAACTCATTTGTCTGTGCAACCATCCATCCATGTATGCATCCTTTCAGTTTTTCTGCCTGCTGTCATCCTAGAATCATTATAAATCTTAAAGAAAAGTAGGCACTTCTCCTTGTGATGCTTAAATCCAGGGGAGAGTATAAAAGATCACACTCTGGGCAGATCAAGTCGAGTATGTCAGGGAATCAGCAGAGGGAATGCAGATGATTTTGCATATAATGTGACATTTTTTTTATGCATGTACCACAATGCCAGCTGGAACATTGAGATATTAATTGCATGTTCTTAGACAAATCATTCAACTTCCCCCAAATGCTCAGTTCTCTAAATATAAAACAAGAAGGTACCTCTTGAAAGTTTATATAAGGAAACACCCTATATAAATGGTCTGACACAAGGACACAAGGAAACATGGCAATGGGTGTGAACTCCTTTTCATATCTTTATGGTTTAGGCTCTTGTTTTGTTTTGTGCTGCCCCCCATTCATCAGCACTCAGAGTTAGCTCCTGATTTGGGCCCCCCATCCATCAGCACTCAGAGCCCCCATCCATCAGCACTCAGAGCTGTGCTACTGACTCGTGCTCAGACATTACTCTTGGGGGACCATATAGGTTACAGAAATTGAACCCGGAGCAGCTGCATGACAGGCAAGAGGCCTATGTTCTGTACTATTTCTCCAGCTCTTAAGAGAGTTTCTTCAGTATTGAATTAGGCCCCTGGGAAACCCAGAGCCATGGCAGAGCCTGGCAAGCTACCCGTGGTTTATTCAATATTTCAAAACAGTAAGAATAATGGACCTCATTGCCAACAAATGGAGATATTACTGGTGCCCGCTAAAAAGAAAATCGATGAACAATGGGAAGACAAGTGACAAGTGACATTTTTGGACCTGGAAATATCTAAAAAAGGTGGAGCATTCAAACACTGTTGTCAGACTTCTGCAAGACTGAATAGCCAAAGACTGTTCATATATTTAGGGAGGGTTTTTTCCCCCAATTGTAAAATAAAAAAACAATAATGGAAAAAATTTAAATGTTGAATTAAATAATACACATAACAATAACGAAATATTTAAATGTTGAAGTAAATAATACATATAAGTAGTTTAGCATACCTGGCACACAGAATATTATAATGCATTGTTTTGATTACTAGTTGCAATTTCTCTTATAAACTATAATATTAAAACCTAAGAGAAAGCGTCATTTAGGGATGAGTGGGTTGTATTTTTGCTGTGCTCTTGCTATTCAAATTGCAAGAGTAGAAAACATCAAAGAGCAGGCATTACTGTTGCATTTCATTTGTCTAGCATATAAAATACATTGCAGGTATTGTAGTTGAATGAAGTTTTAATCTTCATACTTAATCACATAAACCCATATGATGAGTCATCATATTGAGGATAAAGAAGTTATGTTTGAAGTGACACAAGCTCCAGCTGGGAGATAGTGCACTTGATGTGCTTTTATGGTCTAGGAAATTGCCCCACCATCTGAATTGTTACAGTTGTCACCTATAATGTTGATTACTTGTCTTCCCCCTTGTTCATGTGCCAGCCGGCACCCAGTAAAATCTCTATGTCCATAAGGAAGTGTAGTCCAAGGGCATCTGCTTGCTCCAGAGATACAGGAAGAGCCTCAAACCATTCCTTCAGGTCATAGGAACAAGGTCCATAACTGTTACTGGTTTTTGCCGTATCAAATACAACACGGGTAGCTTGCCAGGCTCTGCAATGATGTTGATAGTTATCCACAAATGCATACATTTTTATCAAGAGAACATTGAGTGTGTTTTCTGGACAATGAGATATGGAGTAGCATACATTATCTGAAGCTTCTACTATATTGAGAATTCAAAACATCCACTGGATGAGATCAGTATTCTTGTTCTCATATGGTGTTGATGGCATTGTGAAAGTGGAACAATACATACTAACTTCATAAAAATATTTGTTGAGCTCTAGAGGAAGGCATCTCATAGGTGACTGTAAAGGCAATATTATGAACTGAAAAAATTCCATCGCTTGTTATAGAAAAATCTCAGAGAAACAACTGGCATCAAAACTTTTGAATTTGTAAATCTGACTAAAAAATTTAGACTATTGGATCTTTATTTTATGTTTTGATCAGCTTTTAACAGAAAAATGGGAGCATGAGGACTTTAATGTAGAGAATGCTAATCTGCCAAACAGCTGTCACAAGGAAGAAGGATAAGGGATTAAAGAAAATATCAGAATATTGAGTGTAGTTTAATAAATTGCATTGAAAATTATCTCAGTAGATTTTTGCAGATGAATATTGAACGAAGATAATTCTTGATTCTTTTTCCTATTTAGCCACATGTCCTTCAGCTAAACAAATCCCTAGACAAAGGCCACAAAAATATTGTGAAAGTCATTTGGGAAACCAACAATTTGTCTTTTCTTGTTTGATGATACACTTGCCCAGTTTGCACTTTGGGATATGTGTATTATTCCAGGCATCTCAAATGAACACCAAAAAGTAAAAATGAAAAACCAGCCTCATTCTGCCCAGTGAAGAAGTGACATTTGGCAAGACATCAACTCTCCCAAGTTGACCCATCTCAGCTGCACCTATGATTATCAATGACAATACTGCTGAAAATATTTTAGGGAGCATTGCCCTGTGCTGAAGAGTTTAAATGGTCTTTGTGTTCTGTTTCTGATGCAAACACCTTTGTCTTTTACTACACTAACCACTGAGATTCTAATTAAAGTATTATATTTAAAGAACTTCATGGAAATGTTTTCATCAGTCAAAATAAATAGATTTGCATGATAATATTTTAAAGTACACTATTCTTTACTAATTTGCATTTTGCATATTTTGTTGGGCATGTGAAAAATATTTCTGGCCAAAAAGACAAGTATTCAAAAAGAAAACATGGAAGAAAAAAGGAGTACTTTTGCTGGAGCGTTTTATTCAGAACTTTTCCTGAAACTTTATCTGAAAAGTAATTTTGAAAAACATATCACATAATATGCTAAAAATTTAAAAAGTCACTGGGAATTTTTATTATCAATCTTAGTGTTCTGACCAAAACTTTCTATCCTAGCTTGGAGGGCCAAATTCATCACTGACAGATGCTTCTCTTCCCACAGACTCTGGATTTCATGGTTGATAAATTATTCCAAGATTTTAGAAACTGAATAACTTTTTGGCTTATAATGATTCTCTGAGAATTATATTAGTTTATGAAGAGAGTAATGAACTGAGATCTAATTTCTACAGCAATTTTTTTTCTTGGCGAAACAATTTTTTTTGTAAATGAAATATTTGTGCCTTACCTATGTTTCTTACTTTGAAAGAATGGAAAGTAAAAAAACTGGGCTTCAAAATAATTTAAAAATTAATTTGCACAACCTTTAAATATTATGAACCTAAAAAAATTTGAAATATACTTTCTTTCCCTTCCCATTCACTTTTCTTTCCTTCCATTTTGTTTTCTTTATTTCCTTTATTTAAAAAAAAAAGCCAGACTGGCACGGCTGAGCCTCTGGGGGGCGTTTTTTTTTTTTTGGTTTTTGGGTCACACCCGGCGATGCTCAGGGGTTAATCCTGGCTCTGCACTCAGGAATCACTCCTGGCGGTGCTCGGGGACCATATGGGATGCCGGGGATCGAACCGGGCGGCATGGGCCGGCCGTGCAAGGCAAAACGCCCCTACCAGCTGGGCCATCGCTCCGGCCCCCTGGGCGGGCGTTTTGGCCGTGAGTAGTTTCCGTTCTCTGCAGTGCCATGGAGGAAAGAAGACCGCGGACCGTCACCGACTCAGCCCCGCAACGTGCTGGGCGCTGGCAGGAGGCTCCAAGACACTGGAACAGAGATGTTACTGACGCCCCTCGAGCAAACCGATGAATAACAGGAAGATAAGTGACAGGCATGCTGAACCAAGACTCACAGACATGGGGGCAGAGCTGCTACTTGCTCTTCCTGTGCCCAGCTGGTCATGAGGCGCCCGGGAGGCATGGAGGGTTCTAGCCCTGGCCTGCCACCCCAGCAGAGCCTCACAACAAGCCAGACGAACCCACGACTTCATGGGGGGCCACCGTTTTCCACATCTGGTCTTCTTTCTCATCACAACTCCACCCAGCAGACCAGTCTATCACAGCCCGGATCATCGACACCCACCCTGCAGCAGTTTTATTTCAATCCGGCCCAGGTATGCTGAACCAGAGACTCAGACATAGGGCAGAGATGCTACTTGCTCTCCCTGTGCCCAGCCGCTCATGAGGGCGCCCGGGAGGCATGGCGGGTTCTAGCCCTGGCCTGCCAACCCAGCAGAGCCTCACAACAAGGCAGATGACACCCCCCAACCCCGACTCCATGGGGACCGCCATTTTCCATATCCGGACTTCCCTCTAGTCACAACTCCACCCAGCAGACCAGACTATCACAGCCTGGATCATCGACAACCACCCTGCAGCAGTTTTTTTTTATCAATCTGGCCCAGGTATTCTGAACCAGAGACTCTCAGACATGGGCAGAGCCGCTACTTTCTCTCCCTGTGCCCAGCCGCTCATGAGGTGCCCGGGAGGCATGGCGGGTTCTAGCCCTGGCCTGCCACCCCAGCAGAGCCTCAAAACAAGCCAGACAACCCCCTACTCCATGGGGGCCGCCATTTTCCACATCCGGACTTCCCTCTTGTCCCAACTCCACCCAGCAGACCAGACTATCACAGCCAGGCTCGTGTGAGATATACAATTAAAAGGATGTTCATAATTGGGTCATGCCATACAGTGTTCCAAAACCCATCCCTCCACCAGAACCAAATTCCCACCACCCATATCCCAAACATGCTCCCATCACCCAAACACTGCCTGCCCCTATTGCAGGCACATTTTAATCTCTGTCTATCTCTTTGTCTATGTCCCTGTATTTCTCTCTCTGCTGTTACACTTTGTGGCTTGCCCTACGTATACTAATGATGTGTGATGTCTCTATCTGAATATTTAATAGTGAGTTCCAGACCACACCTCCTTTTAACCACAAAGATTCTTATAAGACAAACAATGCTCATCATGTCCAGCACTCACAAAGGAGTCAAAGTTCAGAAAAATATACTTATTTTTAAGTATATTGCTTTTAGGCAACAGATTCAATGACAAATTTGACTAGATATCAGACCCTAAAATATGTGCTTCCGTGCACATTATTGTACTGACTCTTCCAACAATTCCTGATCCCAAGCCTAAATTTTTTAATTTCTATAAAATGTAGCAGCTGAGGGCACTATAACACTTTCCCTTGATGTTAAAGGGACAGGGGAGTGGTGTCTTTATATCTTGTTCTCTTTTATATATTTTTGGGCCCACCAGTGGTGCCCAGGAGTTACTCCTGGCAGGTGTGGGGTACAAAATTTGGTGCTTGAGATCAAAGGTAGGTTGTGTGGCAAAAGAAAACACCCTACCAACTAATCTGTCACTTCTACCCCCCAACTGTTGTCCTTTGAAAATAGGATTTTTTGTTTTTGCATTGAATATATTAGATTTATTATTCTCATATATCATATTAAAATAGTGAACGCCTACATAAATGGAATTTTTTTAGTTATTTAATCTTATTTTAATCATGTATACATGTGCTAGCTTAGTAGTAGCACTTTGTTATTAACTGTTCTTACCATAGAAGTATCTTTTGAAAATGAAATAAATATTAACTTTTATCTTATGTTTGTCTCCAGGTTTATATTAATGCATGTCCAATTCTCAGCTAAATTTTGACATATGCCTTTACGTTTTACTTGCATGGCACCAGGACTGTATTTTATTATAAAATACATAGATTCTGTATGTTCATTATTTAATTATTTTCATTTATGTATGCTAGTTGAGCCTTCTTTGTTATTGTTTTTGTTTGTGAGGCTTAGTTGGCTTCTATATTACTTTTCTTCTAATTTGGTGTGCTCCTACTTGGAAGTCAGTATTGTGGAAATTGGCAGTGTTATTTGACAGTAAATGGTCTAGAAACTTTAGGATCTAAAGAGCTCGGTTAATGACTGAGTTGACATAGTAGTGACCATATGATGTGGACAATGCTACCATGCTACACATTCCTACTCCAAGAAGATACCAGAGTTCTCAGCCTGAAAACAGATATACCTAGAATTTTCATATTGTGGTGTTTCTGCAGAGATTAAGTGTGAGGCAGGGGAGTTGGGTCATTGGTGTGGTGGCATCTGAGGATGGGGACTCAGCCTGACCCTTCTCAAGGGTGCCCCAGAGGAAAAGGCACATTTTAAAGGACATAGGCTTCTTAGTTAATTACATGTGTTATCAGGGGTAATATAATGTGAAGGGTAGAATTCTATAGAATGATAAAAGGAGTTTCCTATGGTAAAAACAGGAGTTTTCTTATTCCACACCTCCCAGGATGCTGTTTCATGAACAAGTTTACAAAATGGATAACCAAAAGTAATTTTGAAGTTTCATTCATTCTTTTTTTTTATATTTGGGGTAATTGTATTCTTTGAAGTACTGTGTCTGTTTTGGTAGAGATTAATGTGGCATTTGAATAAAGGATAGGGCTATCAGTTATTTTTTTCAATATTATGTTATACCAACATGAGATATACAATTACAAAGATGTTTATATTTGGGTTTTGGTTACACAGTGTTCCAGCACTCATCCCTCCACTAGTGCCCATTTCCCACCACCAATGTCACCGATTCCCTCCCCTCCCCTAGCCTGCCTCTATGGCAGGTTCTTTATCTCTTTTCTTTTCTTTTTCTTTCTCTCTCTCTTTATCTCTTCCTTCTCTTATACTTTGTGGATTGCAATACAACGTTTAGAGGTTATCATGTGTATCTTTTGTTTATATTCAATGCTTATTTCTAGGCTGGTATTATCACTTTTGAGAACTATTAGCACACTGTTCCCTTCTCTGTCTTACCTAACCTCTGACTCGCACACTATTTGTGGTAGATTCCACCTTTGAGAAGACCTCCTGAACCATGTTTTGTCTGACCTTGAATATTGATATCATACTATACATTTATATATATTTATATCATGCAAATAAATGCAGTCATTCTATATCTGTCTTTTTCCTTCTGGCTAATTTCATTCAACATGATCCTCTCCATGTCCATCCATTTATAGGCAAATTTCATAACT
Organism: Cryptotis parvus; assembly: GCA_021461705.1. Lineage (NCBI taxonomy): Eukaryota > Metazoa > Chordata > Mammalia > Eulipotyphla > Soricidae > Cryptotis > Cryptotis parvus. The sequence goes on along the minus strand of JAJIBD010007665.1, from coordinate 88,054 downwards.
TCATTTCTCCTAACAGCTGCATAGTATTCCATTGTGTAGATGTACCACAGTTTCTTTATCCAGTCATCAGTTCTCAGGCACTCTGGTTGTTTCCAGATTCTGGATATTGTAAATAGTGCTGTTATGAAAATAAAAGTGTGGATGGTATTTCCGCTGTGTGTTCTTGGCTTCCCAGGGTATATTCCCAGGAGTGGTATGCCTGGATCAAATGGGAGCTCTTCCTTTGGAGGAATGTACATATTGTTTTCCAAAAAGGCTGTACCAGTCGACATTCCCACCAACAGTGGATGAGGAGTCCCCTTTTCACCGCATTCACACCAGCACTTGTTCTTGCTCTTTTGAATATCCACCAGTCTCTGTGGTGTGAGATGATATCTCATTTGCATCTCTCTGAAGATTAATGATGATGAATATTTTTTTCATATGTCTTCAAGTCATACAAATTTCTTCCTTGTCGAGGTTTCTTTTCATTTCTTCTCCCCATTTTTTGATCGGTTTGACTGTTTTTTTTTTCTTGTAAAGTTCTACCAGTGCCTGATATATCCTGAATATTAATCCCTTATCAGTTGGGTTTTTGTGAATATTCTTTCCCATTCTGTGGACTGTCTTTGTATCTTGTCACTGTTTCTTTGAGGTGAAGAAGCTTTTGGTTTCATGTAGTCCCATATGTTTATCTTTGCTTTTAGTTGCTTTGTTAGTGGTGTTTCATCTTTGAAGATGCCTTTAGCTTCAATGTCATGGAGGGGTTTTTTCTATATTTTCTTCAATGTACTTTATGGATTCAGGTCTGATATTGAGATCTTTAATCCATTTTGATCTTATTTTTGTGCATGGTGTTAGACAGAGGTCTTAATTCATATTTTTACATGTAGCTGCCCAGTTTTCCCAGAACCACTTGTAGAAAAGGATTTCCTTGCACCATTTTTGTACTTTTTGCTCCTTTATCTAAGATTAAATGATCTTGTATTTGAGGCTGGGTGTCAGGATACTCAACTCTATTCCATAGTTCCACAGGTCATAAGTTATTTTTAGCTCGCAAATTCTCCTGAGCACTCATATTGTCACTAGCATCAGGAGAAAAAAAATTCAGATTTTTTAAAATCCAGATTTATTTATTTGATTTTTGTTTTGTTTGCTCAATGCCTTGCTGGGATATCTTTTAAGATCAAATATATTCCAGTGTCAGAAGTAAGTCTTCAGAAATAGGTGAAATGGGCAGCTGGTCCCAAACAGACAGGGAGTCTGCTTATGGAGACTAACTTCAAAGTTATCAGTTTCAAAAAATATCATCAGCTGACTAACAGACACAAATATTCAACAGGATAATATAGTTTTGAAGTTCATGTTAACATTAAAGAATCACAACTTGACAATGTCTTTAAGATTATATTGAAGGAATGAAAGTATTTCAAAACCACAAGCCAACTTCAAAAGTTTATTAAAATAATCAAAATGTGTGCATTAACAAACTCTGAGCATTCTTTGTCAAGCAACATCTTTCCAGAATGAAAGTCAAGTGAACCTTTCACCACTATGGGTGTGAAAGAGCCTGGAGGTCCTCAGTGAAGGAAAAAAAATGAGTCATATCTTTCACCACAAAAAGTTAGAGTTGGGCAGAAAAATGGGTGCCTGAGAAATACAGAAGTAAAGTACTTGCCTTTCATGAGACAGACCTTGGTTATATCCCCTAACCCCCACTTACCCTCTCCTAAGTCCTCCAGGAGTAATCCCTGAATGCAGAGCCAGAAGTAACCCCTAAGAAACACAAGGTGACTCCCCACTCCATTCCCTTATAAGGGAAAGAAATGAAATTCATCATTGTATTCCTTTTAATTATGTATAGTAGTGTCTAAAGAATGAATTAGAGAACAGATCACTAAAAAATGTAAAGTCCCTTTTTCCTGGAAATCTTTATTTAGAAATAATTGTGAACAAAGTGGTTCTGATTTCCATGGTGATTTACTGTGAATTTGATTCAGGAGTGAACTATAAAAAATAATTCTTTATTAGGTGAAAAATTAATATATTATCCCTGAGTGGACACAAAGTAGACATATTAGTGACTGCACTTTGATCAGGGGATAGAATATTTACCTTGTTGGCTTAACCAATATATCATCTATGAGGTTTAGACATTCTAAAATAGACATTAGTTAAGGAAATCTATTACAGGATTCATGGCAATTATACCGAGGATAAATATAACAAACTCTAAAAGCTGCAAGTTAATGAACACACAAAAACATACATATTCTGTAGAATTGTTTTCTCAATAACCTCAAAATTTTATAGATGAAAACAACTGTAAATTTATAGGTAGAGTAGGTAAATATTTGACTCATTTGTCAATTGCTGCTATAAGTACTTAAGCACTATAGCTCTCTATTTACTTATAAGGCTGGTGTTGATTCTCTGGTTGCTATGGGAGATTTGTTAGAGTTGATTTCACACTCTGCTCTGAAAGTTGCATGTATGCTAACTATTACGTAGGGTTTTGTGATCAGGCACTGATACTGTGTTTGAATCATTTTAAATAATGTTACTATCACTCTAGGTAGTCAGAGTTGTTTTATTTTCTATATATCATACACATTGACATTGCATGGCAGTGTTAAAGAGAGAGGGAATGACAGTATAATATGGGGGCTATCTATTTGACTGTGTATCTTAATGTTCTCCAAATACTGGGTATCTTAATTTATCTCCAAATTACCATGAATATTCTACCTGCCCCTCTCAGAGAGCCCAGCAAGCTAATGAGAGTATACCCCCGCACGGCAGAGCATGGCAAGCTGTCTGATGTGTATTCGATATGCCAAAACCAGTAATAACATTGTTTATTTTCCCGACCGGAAAGAGCCCTTAATATGGCAGCACTAAGAAGGACGAACAAGGAGTGCCTGATAAAATTTCAGGGTCAAACTAGGCTGCCAAAACGAAGGAGGACTAAAGGGGCCAGAGCGATAGCACAGCGGGTAGGGTGTTTGCCTTGCACGTGGCTCACCTGGGTTCAATTTCCAGCATCCCATATGGTCCCCCAAGCACCACCAGGAATTATTCCTGAGCGAAGAGCCAGGAGAAACACCTGAGCACTGCCGAGTGTGACCCAAAGAGCAAAAAAAAAAAAAAAAAAAAAAAAAAAAGGACTAAATGACAGCCTCCAAAAAGATACACATGACAACCCTTTAATGTATGTTCTGTAATCCATAGTCTGGAGGGGAAGGAAAAGAGAAAGAGAGAGAAATGGAAAGAAATAAAGAACCTGCCATGGAGGAGGGCTAGGGAGGGGAAGGGGGAGGGAGCCGGGACTTTGGTGGTGGGAGATGGGCACTGGTGGAGGGATGGGTGCTGGAACACTGTATGACCAAAACCCAAATATGAACTTTTTAATTGTATATCTTTGTAATTGTAAAAATAAAAAATAAAAAAATAAAATTGGAAAAAAAATAAAGTAAAATTTTTAAAAAAATGACTGCCTGTACTTTAAATGCATGTATACTCGCATTGGAAGCATATATCGACGACCTGATGGTGCTAGCGCAAAAGGTCAAGTAAGACATTATTTGTCTGACTGAGAGGAGGAGATGTCAATCGCAACACACTGTTTTTGACACCACAAAAGAACTGTTCCTTGGAAGATGCAACAAATGAGGCATCGGTGGTGTCAGTGTCCTTGTTAACACAAACATGGCCATGAAAATCAATTCATTTGAATGCCTAACAAACCGGATAGGATGATTACATTTGAAGAGATGTTGCCTGACGCCAGGAATTTCTATCTTCATTGTCTATGCAACAACATACACATATAAGGAAGAAGAAATTGTGAAATTCTACATGGAACTGGAGGAGTTCTATAAAAAGATCAAACCTTCTACAAGATCATAGTGGGTGATTTTTTTTTGCTTTTTTTTTTGGGGGGTCACAGACAGTGATGCTTAGGGTTACTCCTAGCTCTGCGCTCAGGAATCACTCCTGGCACTGAGTGGGGGACCGTATGGGATGCTGGGGATTGAACCCGGTCGGCTGCATGGCAATGCAAACGCCGCACCCACTGGGCTATGGCTCGGCCCCTTGGGCGGTGATTTTAATGCCAAGATAGGGCCGAGAAGATTGGCTGAAGAACTCCACATCAGGACCCATGGCCTAGAATGGAACAAACAGGGCGAGAGACTATCTGAGTTCATCATGTCCACAAGACCATTAATGGGAACTCACAGTTCCAGAAGGCTGAAGCGAAACATTGGACATGGAATCTCCTGGTGGAGAGTTCCACAATGAAATTGACCAAATCATATTCAATAGACGGTTTTGCCTGACCGATGTCGCTGTCATCCCAAAATTCCAAACAGGATCGACCACCGTCTCCTTCCTGCAAAATTCTACTTCACGAAATGGGGAGAAAGGCTGCAAAGTTTAAGAGGAGAACTCCCAAAATAACCACCAACTGGGAACTCTTTGGCACGATTGCGGCAACATGGGAAGATATCATCATTGACAACATCGATGAAGAATACAACCAAATGGTGCAGTACCTCCATGATTGTGGGAAGAATGCCGAGACAAAGAAAGCCACAAAAGGATGCCCTTTCTTCAAAAACTCTGGAGCTCATTCACCAACATGGCAAGGTGCGAGCCTCAGGCAACCAAATGCTAATGTCGATGCTTGCAAAGCAGTGCAGAGAAGCAATAAAGGAAGACCTCAAAGAGAGAAGAGAGAAATAGTGGAAGATGCAGCAGAAGCCGGGGAAAAACATTCGCAACACCCACCTGTCCTTCCCCCAACTATAAGATGAAGATGACTGCCCTCTGACATCTTAATGGATCTATCACATCTTCCAGAAAGGCAATGGAGAAGATTATCTGTGATTTCTACTCAGCTCTCTTTGATAGCCATGTCTACCTGCCCACATACCAAATTCCGCAGGATGGATATGTCTTTCCAACATTCTCCCTTCTGTAATCCGACATGCCATTTCATCGGTAAAGAAGCTAACAGCACCCAGCCCAGACAAAGTCAGACCCGAGCCCAATACCTGAAGAATCTGCCATCAGTACTCATCAATACACTGGCTCGGCTCTTCACATGTTACCTGTCTGAATGCAAGGTGCCCTCCCAATGGAAAACCAGCAGGACAGTTCTACTGTTCAAGAAGGGAGACATTCACGACATTGGCTATTATCGCCCCATCTGCCTGTTGTCCATCATCTACAGCTGTTCACTTGAGTCATCCTGAAGAGGATTGACAGAACATTAGATGAAGGACAACCAGGCGAGCTGGCTGGCTTCCAAAAAAGATTCAGCACAATCGACCATATCCACATGGTAACAAACTCATTGAGGTTTGTAGGGAGTACAAATTGCTGCTCTGTCTCACGTTCATTGATTTAAAGAAAGCCTTTGATTCTGTTGAGACCGAAGCAATGATCGAAGCCCTAGCCAAACAGGTCGTTCAAACCCAATACATCAAGATCCTTTGTAAGCTGTATTACGGATTCACCACCAGGATCTCACCATTCTATAAGGAAGTGATCATTGATGTCAAAAGACAGGTTCTGCAGGGTGATACTATTTCACCAAAACTCTTCAGCGCCACCCTCAAGAACATCATGCGACAATTACAATGGGAAGGAATGGGAGTGAAGATAGATTGTTGGTAATTGCACCACCACCGCTTCGCTGATGACATCGTTCTAATAACACCAAACATTAGCCAAGCGACACAAATGCAGGCTGACTTTGACCGAGAATGTGGAAAGATAGGTCTACAGCTGACTCTCAACAAAACTATGTTTATGAGAAGTAAACTAGTTCCAGAGGCCCCATTCACTCTCAATGGAACAAACATCTCTGAAAGCAACAGTTATGTGTACCTAGGTCAAGGAGTCAACATTATGAATGATCTAAAACCTGAGCTGCACAAGAGGAAGAGAGTGGCAAGGAATGCCTTTAGGAGCATCGAAGAAATAACTAAGAGGACAAAGAACCTTTGGCTCCGGGCACATCTCTTCAAATCCACTGTTCTCCCTGCATTAACATACACCTCATAGATTTAGACCCCATGAAAGAAAGATGAGAATGCTATTTTGGTTTCCCAAAGAGGAATTGAAAGAGCTATGCTGAATATCACGCCTCACTCAAGTGAGAGAAGAAATCCTGACTTCTGATTTCTGTCTACGTTCCAGAGTCCGGTATGCTGTCTTGTTTGCCAACGCATCGAAAATCAGATTGGCTAGACATGTAATGCGATTTGGAGATGACTGCTGGACTAGAGCCATTACCAAGTGGATCCCACAGGATGTCAAAAGATCACGTGGCTGCCCACCTACAAGATGGTGAAACTTCTTCGTCAAGACCCTGAATTAACAGTTTGAGGCTCTTCGTATTTCTGAAGTAACCAGATGCATTTGGGCTACACTAGCACATGATAGGGTCAAATAGAAATGTTACTGGCACCCGCTCTAGGAAATCAATGTCATGTAATCAAGTGATCTTAATCTTCATTATTTCTATAATATTATCCTTCTTCAAAGAAGAAATTTGAATGGCTTAAAGACATATGAAAAAATATTCATCATCATTAATCATCAGAGAGATGTAAATGAGATATCATCTCACACCACAGAGACTGACGCATATTCAAATGAGCAAGAACAACAAGTGCTGCTATGGATGCAAGGGGAAAAGGGGACTCTCATCCATCATTGGTGGGAATATCGACTAGTACAGCCTTTTTGGAAAACAATATGACATTCCTTCAAAGGCTGAACATTGAGCTCCCATTTGACCCAGCCATACCACTCCTAGGTATATACCCTGTGAAACCAAAATCACACAGTGGAAACACCATCCACACTTATATTTTCAAAGCAGCTCTATTCACAATATCCAGAATCTGGAAACCACCAGAGTGCCCAAGAACTGATGACTGGATAAAGAAACTTTGGTACATCTACACAATGGAATACTATGCAGCTGTTAGGAGAAATGAAGCTATGAAATTTGCCTATAAATGGATGGACATGGAGAGGATCATGTTGAATGAAATTAGCCAGAAGGAAAAGGACAGATATAGAATGAATGTATTTCTTTGCAGTTTTTAAAAAAATTACTATGACACTAATATCCAAGATGAGGTAAAACATGGATCAGGTGGTCTTGTCAAAAGTTTCGAACCTACCTCAAGTGTGTGAGAGTCAGAGGTTAGGTAAGTCAGTGAACCGATCAGTGTGCTAATAATTTTGGAAATGGTAATAGCAGTCTCTATAACTGAACATTGAATGTAGTCAATGGGATATACCTTATAATCCCTAAATATACGTATTGCAGGCCACAATGTGTAGGAGATGGGAGAGAGAAAGAGAGTGAGAGGAGAGAGAGTTAGAGAGGGGGGCACAAAGTGCCTGCCATAGAGACCAGGATAGAGGAGGTGGGACGAGTCAGGGACATTGGTGGTGGGAAATGGGCACCTGTGGAGGGATGGGTGCTGGAATACTGTATGACAAACCTAAGTATGACAAGTTTTGTAGTTGTTTATCTCACAGTGGTATAATAAAATTAAAATAAATGAGTAAATAAAGTTTTGCTTTGCTTCATTAAAAAATATTCATTCCTTCTTTACAACTATGTTAATTTGTGCTTGATTCAAGCCTAAGATTTTCTCTTTCCAAATAGCATTTTGTCTGACAAAAACATCTTTGAAGACTCAGTTCTCTTAATCCCTAGTTAAGTATTAAAAAATACTATTTACACAGTGCTACGACTTATTTTTCTAGGTTGACAATATATTTATACCACTTGAAGCTCCATTATCGGACATGCATATTAGATTCTTTTTAATTAATACATAATTTTCCAGATGTGCCTGATCCAGAGACTCAGACACACGGGCAGAGCAGCTACCAGCTCTCCCTGTGCTCAACTGGTCATGAGGCACCTGGGAGCGAAGGCGAGTTCTATCCCTGGCCCACCATCCCAATAGAGCCTCGCAAGAAGCCAGAGGAACCCCCACACCATGAGGGCTGCCATTTTCAACATCGGGACTCCACAGCTCATCAGAGCTCCACCCAGAGATAAGCCAATCTCGCCCCATTGTGTGTGTGGCTGCGTGGTTCATCAGTAAATGCACTAGATGAGAGCCTACTACTAAGAGTGTAACACCTGCATGGCAGAGCCTGGCAAGCTATCTGTGTCGTATTTGATATGCCTAAAACCAGTAACAATTATAGACCTCATTCCCATGACCTGAATGAATGGTTTTTAGGCTCTTCATGTTCCTGGAGCGAGCAGATGCCGTTGGGCTACACTAACAAGTGACAGAACATATGGAGATGTTACTGGTACCTGCTCAAGCAAATTGATGACCAACGGGAAGACAAGTGACTACAAAATTTTACTTTATATCATATGAAATCTATTTATTTTTATTACATTATTTGTTTTCACTCTGTACAACTGCTTGAAAGATTGTGAATTTTTATGTGTGTCTTTGAGCACATAATTGAGTATAATTAGAAATTACTTGTTTCAAAAGTACATTTATATTAAAACTGATAACAGTTTCCAAATTGCTTTCAATAATAGATATAAAACCATGTTAGATTGACATCTAAAATCATGTACATCATGATATATGAAACTTCTTGGGACTAGAGTGATAGTCTAGTGGGTAGGGTGTTTGCCTTACATGCGGCCAACCCGGTTCAAACCCCAGCATCCTATATGGTCCCCCTAAGCACCGCCAGGAGTAATTCCTGGGTCAAGAGCCAGAAGTAACCCCTGAGCGTTGCTGAGGTGACACAAAAAGCAATAATAATAAAATAATAATAATAATAATAATAATAAAGAAACTTCTTTTGCCTTTGTCCTTCTGCTGGAAAAAAGTAGTGTCTTATTCCTACTTTAGCTCATATTTGTTTGAGTATGAATGAATTTAAACAGCAACTAGATTTTATTGACTTTATAAAGCACTTGTATGTATTTTATTTTCAAATTTTATTCTTCTCACCCTGAATTTTACATACTGAACCCTGATAAACTACATTTTTATTCAGCCATTAAGCCAGCCTGTTTTGTGATACATCATCCAGTGCCTTAATACTGCACCCCACACCCCACATCCACCCCCAACTACCCCATACTCCACCACTAGATTTGTGTTTGGGTCCTTTCATAAAGTACAAGTGATCATCACTTCATTCAAGTTTCTGGTCACAATGTGCAATGACCTCGACCTGCCCACTTTAGATACTTTGGCCCTGCCTATTCTGATATAATGTCTCTGATGGACTCTTACTCCTGGACTTTCATTCAAGGAAGAGTTGCCCACCTCTAAGTTCTGAAACAATCTTGTGAGAACTCTTGCATAGGAGCTATAAATGGTTTTTTCCTCCTGTATTTAAATGAGTGTTGTTTACCCCCCACCTTTCACCACTCATCTTGCCTTCTCATAGTTGTTTTTGTCAGCTGTATAATCAATCCTGGTGAGTCATATCTTAACTACTGAGGGAAATGAGATGAAGAAAAGCTGAGGAAATGGGTTCCTGGTTTAGTTTATAAAATCATGGACTAAATGAACAGAAGTTCTAGGTTTATATTTTCTACCAACCTGATAATGGAATGTTTAACAGATCCCTGATTTATCAAAATACATTCACAAAAAAAAATTTTTTTCTCTCCATAAAAGTGGTAACTTTCTTTGTTGAAAAAATAAGTCGTCAATTGAATTAGTTTAGCTCAATCCCCTTTGCTCTTCTCTTCATTCTTTATTATGGTCATCTGCATATGTTAATTTTTATAGTCACTTAGTATTGCTTTTAAAACTTTTCCCCAAATCTTTAAAATCATGCTGAGCTGCATAGAGACATCTACAGACATCCACATCCCTACGTCTTAGGGAACAAGAGATGACCAAATCTTTATCTAGAGGGCAAAAAGGTGGGATAAGCAGGAAACAATCTACTTTAAAATCACAGCATGTCTAGACTTATGTCCAAATACATTGGTTCCTGACAAAGTAGTAGGTAGGGCTTTTGTGGAAAAATATATGGTAGCGAAAACAACACAGAAGCTTACATCCTTTGAAATTTGGACATTGCATACGACTTAAGAATTGTCTCGCCACAGGTTGTTTACATGTGGTCTGTGCGTTTTCTTAATGTGATCCTGTACTTAAGTGTATATAGATTCAGCCAGAAAAGAGAAAGATGAACATCAAAGTTGTTGCAATGCCAGAGGAAATTATAGGGTGTTTCCATATTTAAAAGATCACTAGTTTTCACTATTGGTTGAGGGAAATGAATTGTCCATAAATAAAAACTTTAAGAACTCTGACCAAAACATTCACTGTGTTTACAAAAACTGCAAGTTCATAGAATCCTTTCCTATCACAAAAGATTAAGTGCTCAGTTAGGGAAAATAAGATTGCAGATACTAAGATTTAAATAGATGCAAAAATACTGTTACGGGATCTAAACAGTATCTAGAGTTTATTTTCCATTATTTATTTCAATGACCAAAATTTAAAAAAAAAAATACACAAAGACAACTAGTAACTGCTTTTATTTTTTTTTTAAAAATCTATAAATAAATAAAAAAAACTCTATAAATAATGAATTTCAAGTTTTATGCCTCCTTTGTTCTGTATACTACTCTAAAAGTTGGCAGGGGCTGGAGCGATAGCCCAGTGGGTAGGGCGTTTGTTTGCCTTCTTGCGCGGCTGGCCCATGCCGGCCCGGGTTTGATCCACGGCATCCCATGTGGTCCCCGAGCACCGCCAGGAGTAATTCCTGAGTGCAGAGCCAGGAGAAACCCCTGAGCATTGCTGGGTGTGACCCAAAAAAGCAAAAAAAAAAAAAAGTTGGCAGGGATTGTCCCATATGTACCTCATAGCACTCCTATTCATTTGATACGCTCTGCAACTCTAAATAGTTCAGGACACCTCTGTACTGGTAACATAAATTTATTCTGATTCATTGTGAATCAGATTAATTCCTTGTGTTCATTACCCACTTTATGATCACAACATAGAACTAAATATTAAACAACAAATTAAAAGAAAATTCTTTGATTCATATACCTTTTTTAAAAATGTGATTCATATACCTTTTTTTAAAAATGTTTTTATTATGCCACCGTGAGATATACAATTACAAAGATATTCATGTTGGGTTTCAGTCATACAGTGTTCTAACACCCATCCCTCCACCAATGCCCATTTCCCAGCACCAAAGTCCCTTGATTACCTCTATGGCAGCCTGCCTCTATGGAAGGCTCCTTGCCTCTTCTCTTTCTCTCTGTCTCTTTCTGTTTCTCTCTCTCTGACTCTCTCTCTCCCTTCTTTATACATTGTGCCTTGCAATATATACATTTAGAAATTGTCATATATATCCCTTTACCTACATTCAGTTCTCAGTTCTAGGCTGGTATTATCATTTCCAACAATTATTATTACACTCTTCCTTTCTCTGTCTTACCTAACCTCTGACTCCCACACTCTTGAAGTAGATTCCACCTACTAACAAGACCTCCTGATCCATTTTTACCTGGCCTAGGATATTGGTGTCATACTATTTTTTATATCCACAAATAAACGCAGTCATTCTATATCTGTCCTTTTTCCTCTGACTAATTTCACTCAGCATGATCCTCTCCATGTCCATCAATTTATAAGCAAATTTCATGATATTATTTTTCCTATCAGATATATAGTATTCCATTGTGTAGATGCCCCACAGTTTCTTTATCTAGTCGTCTGTTCCTGGACACTTGTTTCCAGATTTTGACTATTATGAATAGAGCTGCTATGAACATAGAAGTTCAGATGGTGTTTCTGCTGTGTGTTTTTGTCCTCCAAGGGTATATTCCCAGGAGTGATATTTTTTGGGTCACAGGTGAACTCAATTCCTAGTATTTGGAGGAATGTCCATATTGTTTTCCAAAAAGGCTGTACCAGTCGACATTCCCACCAACAATGATGAGCGTCCCTTTCTGCCCACATCCATGCCAGCACTTGTTCTTGTTCTTTTGAATATGTGCCGGTCTCTGTGGTGTGAGATGATATATAGTTGTTGTTTTGATTTGCATCTCCTTGATGATTAGTGATGATGAACCTTTTGGCCATATGCCTTTTGGCCATTCAAAAGTTTTCTATGTCAAAGTTTCTGTTCATTTCTTCTCCCCATTTTTTAATGGGGTTGGCTGTTTTCTTCTTGTAAGTTCTACCAGTGCCTGATACATCTTGGATATTAATCCCTTCTCAGATGGGTATTGGGTGAATATTCTTTCCCACTCTGAGGACTGTCTTTTTATCTTGGTCACAGTTTCTTTTGGGGTGCAGAAGCTTTTGGTTTCATGTAGTACCATCTATTTATCTTTGCTTCCAATTGCTTTGTTAATGTGTTTCATCTTTTTTTTAGTGTTTTTAACTTTTGAAGATGCCTATAGTTTCAATGTTGAAAGACCATGTGGTGCTAGCTATTCTCGACCATATACCTTGCATGTCCCAGATTCAATACCTGGCACCACATGGTCTTTCAAGCACCACCAGGAAATTTCCCGCAAGCACTAAGCTGTGACCGCCAAAAAAATGTAGGAGTAGTATCACTGTCTTCCCGTTCATCATCGATTTGCTCGAGCGGGCACCAGTAACATCTCCATATGACCTGTCTCATGCAAGTAGAGCCCAAGGGTACCTGCTTGCTCCAGGAACATAAAAGAGCCTCAAACCATTCCAACAGGTCATGGGAATGAGGTCTATTATTGTTACTGGTATTTGGCATATCAAATACGACACGGGTAGCTTGCCAGGCTCTGCCGTGCGGGTGGCATACTCTTGTAGTCATCTCTAAATCCAGCATTTATTGATGAACTGTGCAAGCTGGGCTGTGATAGACTGGTCTGCTGGGTGGAGTTCTGACGAGAGGGAAGTCCGGATGTGGAAAATGGAGGCCCCTCATGGACTATACTATACAGTAGTATAGTCTGTTTCAAATTTGGATGCTATACTACTACTACATGGTATGTGGTCCAGAACTCTATCCATTTTTTAAATATTTTTAAAATTTTATTTTTTAACAATTACAAAAATGTTCATGTTTGGGTTTCGGCCACACAGTGTTCCAGCACCTATCCCTCCACCAGTGCCCATTTCCCACCAACAATGTCCCTGATTCCCTCCCCCTCCCCTGGACTGCCTCTTTTATTTTTAAATTTCTAGTTCCATAACTTGAAGCCATATCTCATGCATTTTAGAGTTTTGCATGTGTTCCGACCACTGAGCCTCATGTCCATACAGAGTTACATTCCCAAGCCCCAGTGATTTTTATCATCTTCTGATAGCATTGGAGAGATATAAAATAAGTAAACAAAGGAACTTCCAGAAAAAGAAAATATTTTAATTTTTTCTTGATGCTTCTCATTCGTAATGAATGCAGACTAGAAATGGCATACGGACAGTGGTGAAGGGGTTTTGACATTTAGGTGATGGTAAAGAAAACATAGTAACATTGTACATCAAAACCATAAACTTGAATACCACTATAAACTGTGTTACCTTATAAAATAAATATTTTTTCAAAGATAGTCTGTTAGAGAATGGAACAGTATGCTAATAATTGTCGAAAGTGCTAGTACCAACCTAGGACTGATCATTAAATACAGGCAAAAAGATACACATGACAACCTCTAAATATATTTATTGTAATCCACAATATGTAATGGAAGGAAGAGAGAAAGAGATAAAGAGAGAAAGAGAAAGAGATAAAGAACATGCCTTAGAGGCAGGCTGGGGGAGGGGGAGGGAATCGGGGACATTGGTGGTGGGAAATGGGCACTGGTGGAGGGATGGGGGCTGGAATACTGCATGACCAAAACCCAAATATGACCATCTTATGAACATCTTTGTAATTGTATATCTCACGGTGGTATAATAAATATTTAAAAATGTAAGATAGTCTGTTAATTTTTTAATTTTTTTTAATTTTTTATTTTTAATTTTTTTTTATTTTAACAATTACAAAGATATACAATTAAAAAGTTCATATTTGGGTTATGGTCATACAGTGTCCCAGCACCTATCCCTCCACCAGTGCCCATCTCCCACCACCAACGTCCCCAGTTCCCTCACCCCTCCCTAGCCCTCCTCCATGGCACGTTCTTTATTTCTTTCCCTTTCTAGCTCTGTCTCTTTTCCTTCCCCTCCAGACTATGGATTAGAGAACATACATTAAAGGGTTGTCATGTGTATCGTTTTGCCTCTATTTAATGCTCAGTTCTAGGTTGGCATTAGTAACCTTGACAATTGTTAGCACACTATTCCATTTTCTGTCTTACCCTAGCCTCTGACTCCCACACATTTGTGATAATTTCCACCTTTGAAAAGACCTCCTGATATATGTTTCACTTGACCTTGGATATTGGTATCATAATATGTACATATATATTTATGTTATGCAAATTAATGCAGTCATTCTGTATCTGTCTCTCTCCTTCTGGCTAATTTCACTCAACATAATCTTCTCCATGTCCATCCATTTATAGGCAAATTTTATAACTTCATTTTTCCTAACAGCTGCATAGTATTCCATTGTGTAGATGTACCAAAGCTTCTTTATCCAGTCATCGATTTTCGGGCACTCTGGTTGCTTCCAGATTCTGGCTATTGTGAATAATGATGCTCTGAACATAAAAGTAGGGATGGTGTTTCCGCTGCATATTTTTGGTTTCCCAGAGTAGATTCCCAGGAGTGGTATGGCTGGGTCAAATGGGAGTTCAATTTCTAGTCTTTGGAGGAATGTCCATATTGTTTTCCAGAAAGGCTGTACCAGCCGGCATTCCCACCAACAATGGATGAGTGTCCCCCTTTTCCCCAATCCACGCCAGCACTTGTTGTTCTTGCTCTTTTGAATATGTGCCAATCTCTGTGGTGTAAAGTGATATCTCATTGTTATTTTGATTTGCATATCTCTGATGATTAGTGATGATGAGCATTTTTTTCATCTGTTTTTTGGCCATTCAAATTTCTTCCTTGCTGAAGTTTCTGTTCATTTCTTCTCCCCATTTTTTGATGGGGTTGTTTGTTTTCTTCTTGTAAAGTTCTACCAGTGCCTGATATATCCTGGATGGGTACCCCTTATCAGATGGGTATTGGGAGAATATTCTTTCCCATTCTGTGGACTGCTTTTGAATCTTAGTCACTGTTTCTTTTTGAGGTTCAGAAGCTTTTTAGTTTCATGTAGTCCCATATGTTTATCTTTTCTTCTAGTTGCTTTGTTAGTGATGTTTCACCTTTGAAGATGCCTTTAGCTTCAATGTCGTGGAGGGTTTTCCTATATTTTCTTCAATGTAATTTATAGATTCAAGTCTGATATTGAGATCTTTAATCCATTTTGATCTGATTTTTGTGCATGGTGTTAGACACGGGTCCAAGTTCATTTTTTTACATGTCGCTGCCCAGTTTTCCCAACACCACTTGTTGAAGAGGCTTTCCTTACTCCATTTTAGACTCTTTGCACTTTTATCAAAGATTAAATGATCATGTGTTTGAGGTTGGGTGTCAGGATACTCAATTCTATTCCATAGGTCCACAGGTCTGTTTTTATTCCAATACCATGCTGTTTTAATTACTACTGCCTTGTAGTACGGTTTGATGTTGGGAAAGGTGATGCCTCCCATCTTCTTTTTTAACATTTTTGAAGGATGACAAATGACTCAATCAACCAACAAAAAAGAAACTTTGTACCACTCAGGCATTTTAACTTTTGTGTTTTTTTTTTGTTTTTTGAGGGAATTGGGCACACAAGGCAATACTTACAGCTTATTTCTGGCTTTACATTTAGGAATTATTCTGGTAGGATTGGGGCACCACCAAGGATGCCAGGAATAGAACCAGGCCAGTTATATACAAAGCAAATGCCCTACCCTCTGTACTATTGTTCCATGCATTTTTTAAATATAATGTTATTGTGAATGTTCAGAATAGTTATAATTTTGGATTTATTTTTACTAGATGTCTTTGTTTTCTTTTGTATATTTTTGATTGTTTAAAAATTTGAATACTGAGGTTACAATACTGTTGCTTTTATATATTTTTTTTCATTTTTGTTTTCATATATTTTATTCTGTTTTACTTTCCCCCTTCCTCAAAATCAACTACTCTAGTAATTCTTAGCTATTAAAGTAACATTGACTTTCTATATGCACTTTTTTCCCAATGGTCAAGATGTTTTCTATTTTCAGGTAAACCTCTATTCAATAACATTCTTATTTCAGTACATACTTAACTACTGCTACACATACGAGATTAATAGTGTCAACATTTTTTATTTATTTTTATTATGCCACTGTGAGATATACAATTACAAAGATGTTCATAATTGGGTTTCAGTCATACAGTGTTCCAGCACCCATTCCTCCACCATGCCCCATTCCCACCACCAACGTTCCCACATTCCCTCCCACCCACCCCCAGCCTGTCTCTATAGCAGGCACTTTTTCTTTCCTCTCTTTCTCTCTGTGTGTCTCTCTGTCTCTCCCCATCCCCCTCTTTTTGTCTTTACACTTTGTAGTTTGCCTTGAAAACATTTATGGTTTATCATGTAAGTCTCTCTGTGCATTCAGTGCTGAGTTCTGGTCTAAGTTCTATATTTATCACAGCTTTATTCACAATAGCCAGAATCCAGAAAAAAACCTAAGTGACCGAGAACAGAAAACTGGATAAAGAAACTGTGGTACATCTACAAAAATGGAATACTATGTAGCTGTCAGAAAAGATGAAGTCATGAAATTCACCTGCAAATGGAGACTGTCATGCTGAGTGAATTTCATGCTGATTCAGAAGAAAAAGGACATATATAGAATGACTGCATTCATTAATGGGGTATAAATATATACAGTGTTCTAATAATTGTGGGAAATGGTAATGCCAGACTAGAAGTCACCCTTTTTTTTAAATTCATCTTTTTATTTCCCCCTTCTTTCCTTTTTTATGTGTTTTTAAAAATGGCTTATTCTTACTCTAATATCCCATCTTTAACTATGTAGTCCCTTAATACCTTATTTGTAATATATCATTATGTATTTCCAATATAATTTTCCTTTTATTTAATATTTTATATAAAAAGTCATATATTTATATTAAAAACTGAGTAAATAACATGGTAATCAAACCTGTATGAGTGTTAGTACTTTTGATGTTACTGTTGTTTCTATTTGAGCATGGCCAAATTACTGACACTAGTGATGTTATAATGAATTTCTTTTTGAGAAATTCAAGTGAGTTAACTCCACTCTGGCATTATAATAACTGATAAAAATAAGTCTTTAAAATAAAATTTAAAAAAAATCATACATATAAGTAATGCATTAATGCCTTATAAGGTCAAGCAAGACACTGTCACAGATGCATGAACCTCATTCGTGCTTATGAACCACAAAAGGATAGATCTAAATATTTTTCATTTATTTTGGTGCCTGCTGAGCCCCAGATATGACAATTATGTTGATTGTTTACTAAAATCACATCATAAAAAATCTGTGCACTATGAATACCCTTATAAATCATGCATTTTAATCAAGGATAAATTGTAAGTTAAAATGGAGTATATAGGAAAAACAAAACAGTATGTACCTTTTAATAGTGGAGTAATCAGGGAGAAACTTCCCTGAAACAGTCACATTTGTTATTGTCCTATAAAGGAAGATGTTCCTGAAAAGGGAAGAGGATGAGGTCTTGAAGAGAGAAAAAACTTAGTATGCATTGTTTATAATAAGAATAGATTGAATATAGAATTTCTTGGGTATTTTTAAATGTTCACATAAAAATGTATCTACTAAACACTTAATATATTCCAGACTTTGAAGTGTTATGAATATAATACTGAACAGAATGGATATAAATATTCAGTGGCATAAAGATTTCATTATGGTATTTAAAAATATTCGAATGATTGCTGTGAGAAGGGAGTAAGGCAATCCAGTGCAGAAAAAGGTGAATGGAGTATTCCAATTGGAAGATTGTAATTTTATGAATAGTATTGCTTGAATATGCATTTACTGTCTTTATAATAAAACTAGGGAAAAACTGAAAATAGTACAAAAAGAAGCATGGAGTGGTAGAGAGTACAATAGAAAGGGCAATTGCTCTGCATGTAGCTGAACCTCGTTTGAACCAGAGCACTCTATATGGTTTCACTATAGGTTTCACTATATAGTTTCACTATGAGTGATCCCTCAGCAAAATCATGAATAAGCCCTGAGTATACATGACTACCCACAAAAAAATCCTTATAATATAAGGATGTACACTAATCAAGATATTTTATGCATATATAAACCGAGTTGGATTCAAGATATTAACATGCGTATGTAAAATTACAATGCGGATAAATATTTTCTCAATCTGTTGTCAGATTCATAATACTGGAGTTATGGGAATTTGAAGACATTAAAGTGCAGTGTAGTGCTGTGATTATAAAAACAAGTTGTCCTAATTGTCCTAACCCTCTTCCACATCGGACTTTCCTCTCGTCAGAACTCCACCCAGCAGCAGGCGAGCCTATCACAGCCCAGCTCACGTGGCTGCTTGTGGCCCTTGTGGCCATGTGGTTCATCAATAAATGCTGTATTTAGAGGTGACTGCAAGAGTATGCCACCCGCACGGCAAACCTGGCAAGCTGCCCGTGTCGTATTTGATATGCCAAATACCAGTAACAATTATATTAGGTCATTCCCATCACCTAATATAATTGTCTGAGGCTCTTTATGTTCCTGGAGCAAGCAGATGCCCTTGGGCTCTACTAGCATGAGACAGGACATATGGAGATATTACTGGTGCCCGCTAGAGCAAATAGATGATGAACGGGAAGATAGTGATAGTGATACCTAAGCCAGAGAGATAGTTCTGCAAGTAAGGCACTAAACTTGCACACAACTGACCCTGGTGGAATCCCCAGCACCTAATATGGTCCAACAAGCATTGCCAGGAGTGATACATGAGCACTAATGATTGTTTCCCCCTGCAAAAAAAAAAAGATCCTTCAGAAAGAAATAAAAAATTTGATGAAATATATGTCCCCTTTTCAGGAGTCAAAAGCAAAAGAAATATATTTTGAAGGAAAAAATCCAATGTTTGGATTTTGAGGGGGTTTTGTTGGTTTCTCTGTTTTGTTGGTTTGGGGTTCATACTTAGCACTACTCAGGGCTTGGTCTTGCCAGATAGTGTCAAGACAAATGTCTTACCCACTTTATCATCTCTGCTCTTGTCAAATACAGTCTGTAAAATAAAATAAATAAGTAAATAAACTAAGAGAGCAATTTTATCTACATCAGTGGAGAAACTGAACTTTTAGTCATCCAATCAAAATATTGCATTGAGTAGAGTCGGATAATTAAGCATTGAAGAATTCATTGATTAAAAATTTCATATTAATCTTAAAGAGAACAATGCACAAAGAAACTAAATAATATTCATTCCATAACTGCATGTCATCTCCCAAATCACAGGCACTGAATTGAAAACTAAATTCACAACAGAGGAAAAAATAGGTAAAACTTTTAGCTCTTTTATACTTTATATCAGTATTTCCCAAAACAGTAATCACTGTTTTGTTTTAAAAAGATTTACTTCCAAGGGATTGCTGAGTTATTCCTTTTCTTAAAGAGCACACCAGCCAAAAAAGTTTGGGAACCTCTGCTTAAGTGGTGAAACATATAAGTAAACAAATATATTGGAACATGATAGATGAAGATAAAGGTAAGGGTGGGGCAGCTATATATGAGATCCTCTTGAAAGGATTTAGTGACTGTTAGCAGTTGTGTTGTGTTGTGAACGTTTGGAGAAGTGATAGCCAAGCCAAACAGTAGAAGATACATTGAGGCTAACTGAATTTTGTACAAATAGAAGGAAAAATTAATCCAAGAAGATGAAAATATGAGTTACAATCATGAAGCATGAAAGTACATAAACATAACAGAGAAACTAGGACAGTAGTTGAGTTCAGAATGTGCAGGGTCTTGTAAGTTAAATTAAAAATTTCCAACTATTGGTCTTCTCTTCAGATATGTGCTCTTCCATGAACATGTCTCTATGTATCTTTGCTTTTATCATTCTGGAGAAGCCCATGTTCTCTCTTGAACTTGTACTTCTTTCTCTCTCTTCCCTCACATATGTCTTTTAAAGAAATTTCATTTGATATATTGAGAGACTTGGATTTCAGAGGTATTCTTCCAGATGCATGTGGAAAAATAGCTCAAAGAGCTGGATCACATGACTTTAATGCACAGGTCTCAAGTTTTATCTTTCACATTGCACACTCCTTCCAACTCAGGTGACCACCCCCACTCCCCACAAGCACCTCTGTGTCTAGCTCCTGAGTGCCAAACTATCAAACTTACACAGCCAGTTTGTATATCGGTAAGAGTGAGATGTGAGCACCTGAACCTACTTGGATGTCCTATTTACTCTCAAAACAGATGGACTGGAGAGAGTGTTGGAGGGAGAGACCACTGATTAAGAACAAAGCAGATTGAGACAAAGTGTGCATGTCCTAAAGATTAAAAGTAAAAAATAGTGATGGTGGAGAGAACACAAACAATGGTCTCTCCACCATCACTATTGGGACAAAATCCATCACTAGAAGGTGGATTTTGTTCTAATCATTGAGACCTCAGTCAATGTAAAATAATATGAATATACAGTAAATTAAGTTTAAAATGCCATAAAATTTTATCTGGTGATATTAAGTGAACTGGGGCTAGGGGAGTTTTTAAGATTTTATCTTTATATATATTTTGGTTTGGAATTGTCACATCAATATAGAGTGGATAGTTATGAATACTCATAAATAAATAATTAAATTTGAATTACGCTCTATGACATCCATCTTCCAAAGCTAGCTATTATTAATAATATAGTATGAAGCTGATTTAAGTTTGATAGAGCACCACTAGAATCTAAGGGTTCCAGATTAAAAATGGAGGTAGACAAGTTAGAGATAAACCCTTACTTCACAGGGCTGTTGAGAGGACGAGGCGAGGTGCAGGGGCATAAAGGGGCTCTTTACATACTCTATAAATTAAATGCCCATTCTAGGGTTCTCTCTTGTTTTTGTTTTATTTTGTTTTGTTTTTGTGGAGTCTTGCAAGTAGTTCATCAATCTTATTTACCTTTTCCTACACAGCAGAGTCTGGTAAGCTACCCGTGTTTTATTGTTATGCCAAAAACTAATAACAATTATGGACCTCAATTCCATGACCTGAAGAATGGTTTGAGGCTCTTCCTGTCCCTGGAGCAAGCAAATGCCCTTGATTGCTGCACTTGCTTGCGACAGGACTTATGGGGATGTTACTGGTGCCCGCTCGAGCAAATCAATGAACAACTGGAGGACAGTAATACAGTGATACGGTGATGATGATGGTGGCATGTAATTTTTCTAGTACACAGTGTACTTTGAACATTAAATGAGTGATTAAACTTATTGATAACAGTTGACGGAATATATGTAGGTAAAAAAGCAAAATTATTACAAAATGATCTAAGAAAAGGAAATATTTCCTTAGCTATAATTTTTAAGGGTAGTATTATTGAACTTGTTAGAAATGAATAGCTAATATGGAGCTATAAACAAAAGGAAAAAGCGACTTTGAAATAATAATACACAGAATATAAATTCTTCCTAAGATCCCATTATTTATAACACACTCTCATTGACCTATTATGTCAACAAACAATATTTTTATTCTGAAAAACACAGAACATATCAGACTGTCTTCCTCTCCAACATTATGTCATAGTAATCCTGTGGGGGGAAAGTTGTAGTTATTGGAAAATGTTACAAATCAATGACTTTGACTTTTCCCCTAAACTTAATATTTAGTATTCAAAGCCCTAGAATCATTTGACCACATATAGTAAAACAAAAATTTAATTCATTCAGTACTCTCTAAATATTAGAAATCATAAATATTAATAGTTTACATTTATTTAACTCTTTATGTTTAAAAATGCTCTTTAATTTCATTTTTACTTTCTTTAATCATTCTGCTACTGAATAAGATTCTCAAGAGACATCAGGCAGTTCACCTTTTAATGAATAGGATAAAAGCCTGGCAAATAGCCGTAACAAAATTGCTTTTTAAAGAGCTTTTAAAAAATTACTGTGATAATGTACAGGAGCAGAGAGATAATTCAGTGTGTAAGGCCTTACACTTGGTCCACCCTGGTTTGATACTGGTACAGAACCAGGAGTAAATCCTGAGCACAGCTAAATGTCACCCCAAACTCCCAAATAATATGTAAATAAAAATCACGGTGAGACATAAATTAGCCAGTTTTATCTCATGTGTTATATATATTGGTAAACTGATTAATGTGAGATTCAAAAATGAAAATACAAGTTATTCTATCTTAGGAGGTTTGAATTTTTCCGTATCTGATGCTATGAAACTTTGAGGAACACACTTATCCTGATCCTTAGTTTCTTTGAAAGTTAAAAAAAATAAATCTCTTAAAATTAGTTGATATTATCATTAGTTATTTAATTTTTTAGGAGGATGTGTGCTCCCAAGCAATGCAGAGGTGACCTGGTGCCTACCTGTGATTCTTAGTCACCTCGTCCAGGGGCTCAATGCAAGGACTCAGGGAACTTTCCTGTCCCTGTGATCCCATGGATTACCTGGGTCAGTCCAGAAATGCTTGAGAACTGCCAGGGCAATACTTAGGAGGACCATATGATGCAAGGAGCTCAAATCTGAGTTAGGCACATATTTATAATGTGCTATACCCAGCTCTCCTTATTTCAGCATTGAAATTTAATTGTGATTTATTTTAAAAAATTGAACACAGGGGCCAGGAATGCATCTCAGAAGCAAAGCAGTTCACATGCATGTGGAAGGTATTAGGTTTGATCTTCCACACTAAAATAATAGAATAGAATAATGTATAAAATAGAATAGAACTCAAACACTGGAAATATATAGAGCTGAGGTTCCTGAACTTATTTACCCTACCAACCTTTTCTGAAAAATAAAATCAGTGACCACGTCCAAATCTACTTTTTAAGCAAACAGAAAATGCCCCCAGTAACACGCAAGGTTACTGCCATCCCTGACCCTGATAATTCTAGTGCCCACTAGGGAGTGGTATCAACCATTTTGGGAAACGCTGCTATAAAAATAAATCAGAAACATTGAATCATGTTAATATCTGTCAAGACCTAGGGATTGATAGAAACATGTTTGGAACTCCAACCTTTTGTATCATTTTTTCCACTCTGAGGTTTCTTGGGTCCTTATTCATTTGCCCAAGAAGGCTTAATTTAGAATTGGCCTGATTCAGAGTCTTTAGTGTTGGTTAAAAGAGTCTTAAGTGCCACTTAAATGCCACCTTCCATTTCCTGGGCAAGAGTGCCTCAGTTGGCTCATGCCCAAAACCAGCAGGGCAGTGGTGGCTGTGGTAGGAGTTGCAGAGGGGTTGCAGTTTCAGCCCCTGAAATTAGTGCCTAGAGAGCTAGAAATTCCAGTAGTCTCTGATCAAATGGTCCTAAACTGGAAATAACAGGAGTGAGAAGTTCATGAAAGAGAAGGTTACAATCCTAAGGGAGATTTGCACAAGTGAAGCACTGTTTTGAGGAAAAGGAATTTTCTACCCATCCCTGCATGCAGACCTCCAAATGTTCTGTCCTCTTCTGCCTATTGATATTTACTATTACATTACATGACACTGTGTCTTGAGCCTCTCACAGAAAATACAAACCATATCTTTATCCTGCCTCTCCTATTGCTCCTTTCCACTTCCCTCACTTCACCTTGATTTTTGATCGTATTTTCTCTTTGATTGTAATTCATCAAATAACATGCCTCATCAATTTTAAATAAATACCTTTTAAATATCAGTAGGGAATAAATACAAAGCATAATGATTAAATGGAATCTTTTTAGTTAATTATATTGTCAGAGGTGGAATATGATATCCCAACTCTATTTAAAAAAAGTGAAAAGCCCTATTCATTAGCAGGTGGAGCAGCTAGATACAGATTCAACCCCTAAAAGCACATGAGATTTTTATGCCAAGCCTTGATATCAAATAGTTATTCATTCAGTTATTCATTGGTGACATGAAAGTATAATCTTCAGGTAAAAAAAATATGAAATACATATCAGTTGTCAATATATTTTATTGCTAATGGTAATTTTTAGGAAGAAAAATGTAATACATCTCTAAATTAATAAAAACTGACCCTGACCAATTTTTTTTTATGAAGCGAGTAAAATTTTATTGAATGGAACTTTCTTAGAAAGATGTGAGGGGAGAGAAAGAGAGGCAAGAAATACATTTTCAAGAGATCACTGTCTTCCCGTTCATCATCAATTTGCTCGAGCGGGCACCAGTAACATCTCCATATGTCCTGTCTCATGCTAGTAGAGTCCAAGGGCATCTGCTTGCTCCAGGAACATAAAGAGCCTCAAACAATTCCATCAGGTCAAGAGAATGAGGTCTATAATTGTTACTGGTATAAGACAAGTTTAAGAGCAATCAAGTAAAAAAGACAAACAAGGTATGTGTTCAAGGGGAAAATATGGGCTTGAAGAGCAAGCCATCACAGATAAGAGACATAGAGACAAGAAAGCAAGATACATTTTCAAGGTATAATATGGGTCTGATAAGCAAGCAAGCTAGAAAAGATATGTCAGAGATACATATTCAATGAAGAACATGACTTGAAGAGCAACGCCCTCACCAACTCGTATCTAGATGTAAGTTGGTACAAAAATACATAAGAAACATTTATAGCCTGATTATTTGGCCACTGGACTTGCAATTAGAGGAATGTCTAGGGTTATCTACATCAGGATAAAGAACTCAGGAGAAGATTAACTAGAGTTAGTGTTTGAGGAGGATATTATCAGTCAACTGACTTTCTTAATTATTTTGAGAGTCACAAAGCAAAAAAGTAAAAAAGACATTCTTGCCTTTCTATCCATTCTCAAAATCTTTATGTTATGCCTATACTTGATAAAAGCAAAATAATCTATAATTTCTTGCATAACAATGGGAAACTAGAAAAAAATTTAGATTTCCTAACCATGTATCTTATACTCCACTTTATTCTTTTTCTTCTGCTCTATTTATATCCACTTAGCTTCTGAATGTACTGTTACCTTTCCTTTTATATTTCTCTTCTCCATGGGTTATAGTGCAGTTACACCAACTAATATTTCATTTGTGAAAAATTAAATTTATGAAGTTTTTTGTTGGAGAGCCATACCCAACAATGCTCACTTAGAGTGTGAGGATCATTCTCACTGGTACTCAGTACATCACTTGGTGCTAGGAGTCAAATGTCCCACATAAAGAAAGCATGTGCTCCCTGGACCTAAAATATTTTTTGAAACAAACTACCCTGACCGAATTAGAACATCCTTATGGTGGGTATTTCTATATCCCAATAATTAGAACTTTTCTCAGAGACAAATTATAACATCACCATGTAATAAGTGTGTATGGAACCTCTCCCCATATATCTCATTCCCAATTATCCCAGAGATTGAGTTTAATCTGTGCAGAGCCATTCCTTAATTATCTTTTCATTTATATTTGTTATATTCTGTTATCTTTTATGTGTCAAACCTAGCACAGAACTTACATAGAGTTAGCTGTCCAAAGAATGTGTTGAATATGCAGCTGAAGGAAAATTAGAGATGGTGTTAGAGATACCAAGGATCTACTAAGTATATTTAGAATGCTCATGAAGAGTAGGAGACCTTGGATAAAAGATTTCTTCTCTCTAATTTGTTATATAATACCCTGGAGGTTACTAATTTGTATTCTATGCTATGAAATATTGAAGGCTACTATATTCAACTATTACCTCTATTGGATGAACTTTCCGAGACTATGTAGAAAAATGAAGAAAACAGACAATTCCTGAACATCACTTGATCACGTGAATCCAGTTATTCATCGATTTGCTCAAGCGGGCACCAGTAACATTTCCATTGGACCCTATCACGTGCCAATGTAGCCCAATAGCATCTGATTGATTCAGGAATATGAAGAGCCTCAAACCATTCCTTCAGGGTCTTGACAAGGGAAGTCTGACCATCTTGTAGGTGGGCGGTCACGTGATCTTATGACATCCCGTGGGATCCAGTTGGTAACGGCTCTACTCCAGCGGTTGTCTCAAAATCGCATTACATGTCCAGCCCATCTGATTTTTGATGCCTTGGAAAACAAGACAGCGTCCCTGGTTCTGGAATAGTGACAGAGGTCAGACTCGGATTCCTTCTCTCACTTTAGTGAGGCGTGATATTCAAGCATAGCTCTTTCAATTCCTCTCTGGGAGACCGAATAGCATTCTCATCCTGCTTTCATCGGGCCCAGGTCTCTGAGGCGTATGTTAATGCAGGGAGAATGATGGAGTCAAAGAGATGTGCCCGGAGCCGGAGGTTCTTTGTCCTTTTAGCTATTTCTTTGATACCTTTGAAGGCATTCCATGCCACTCTCTTCCTCCTGCACAGCTCAGGTTTTAGGTCTTTCATCATGTTTACTTCTCAACCTAGGTACACATAACTGCTGCATTCAGAGATGTCTGTTCCATTGAGAGTGAATGGGGCCTCTGGAACTAGTTCATTTTTCATAAACATAGTTTTCTTTAGATTCAGCTGTAGACCTATCTTTCCACATTCTCGGTCGAAGTCAGCCAGCATTTGTGCCACTTGGCTTATGTTTTGTGTTATTAGAACGATGTTATCAGCGAAGCGGCGGTGGTGTAGTTGCTGACCATCTATCTTCACTCCCATTCCTTCCCATTCTAATTGTTGCATGATGTTCTCGAGGGTGGCGCTGAAGAGTTTTTGTAAAATGGTATCACCCCCTGCGGAACCCCTCTTTTGACACTGATGATCATCATTTCACTGATGGTGAGATCCTGGTTGTGAATCCGTAATACAGCTCACGAAGGATCTTGATATATTGGGTTTGAACACTCTGTTTGGCTAGGGCTTCGATGACCGCTTCAGTCTCCACAGAATTAAAGGCTTTCTTTAAATCAATGAACATGAGACAGAGCGGCATATTGTACTCCCTACAAACCTCAGTGAGCTTGGTTACTGTGTGGATATGGTCGATTGTGCTGAATCCTTTTCGGAATCCAGCTTGCTCGCATGGTTGTCCTTCATCTAGTGTTCTGCCAATCCTGTTCAGGATGACTCGTGTAAACAGCTTGTAGATGACGGACAACAGGCAGATGGGGCAATAGTTGCCAATGTGAATGTCTCCCTTCTTGAACAGTAGAACTGTCCTGCTGTTTTCCATGGGAGGGCACCTTGCATTCAGACAGGTAGCGTGTGAAGAGCCGAGCTAGTGTATTGATAAGTACCGATGGCAGGTTCTTCAGGTGTTCGGGTCTGACCTTGTCTGGGCCTGTGGCTGTTCCCTTCTTTACCAACAAAATGGCATGTCGGATTTCAGAAGGGAGAGGCGTTGGGAATGACATATCCATCCTTTGGAATTTGGTATGTGGGCAGGTAGACATGGGTATCAAAGAGATCTGAGTAGAAGTCATGGATAATCTTCTCCATATCCTTTCTGGAAGATGTGATAGATCCATCAGGGCATCGGAGGGCAGTCATCTTGGTCTTATAGTTGGCAAAGGTCAGGCGGGCGGTGCGAATGCTTTTCCTGGCTTCTGCTGCATCTTCCAGCATCTGCTCTTCTGTCTTTAAGGTCTTCTTTTATCACTTCTCTGCACCGCTTTGCAAGCTTGGACATTAGCATTTGGTCGCCTGAGGCTAGCGTCTTGCCACTTTGGCGAATGAGCTTGAGAGTTTCTGAAGACAGGCATCCTTTTGTGTCTTTCTCTCTCTTGGCATTCTTCACACAATCATGGAGGTGCTGAACCAGTCGGTTCCTGAACATAACATAAATATAAAAAAAAAGCTTTGACTAAGGACCAATCCGCACTAATGAATGCTGGGTTAATATAAGCTTCAAATTTCCAAAATTCAGGACTGGAACATTTGAAGTGAAAAGAATATTTATAATCACAAATGTAGCAGGAATAAGCACTTTTCAAGCATAAAACATTATTAAATTATTTCTATTTTTTCTTTGCAAAGTAAATTTATATGTGCTTCCACTCTGAAAATTAGTGATATAATGGCTTCCACTTTTAACTACCCTGATTTGACAAGATAAAATACATCCGAAAGTCTGAGAAAGATGGGTGTTTCCTTGCAGATTCTAAGAATAAAATTTCTAATCTATAAGATCTCATACCCTTTTGACTTGAATCTGAATGGAATCTCTAGCCAATTTCATGAAATGAAAGTGATTATTATCTTTAATAAAGGAAAGTGAAACATCAACTATATTCAGTCAATATCATTTAGGTAAAATCAACACATATTTATGGAAATGGGAGAGAAGACATGTGTTTCAGAGAGGCAGAAATATATTTTTCTTGCAATCAACTCTGTATTTTTTTATTTTATTTATTTATTTATTGCTTTTTGGGTCACATTGGCAATGGTCAGGGGTTAATTCCTGGCTCTGAACTCAGGAATTACTCCTGGTGGTGCCTTCGGAGACCATATGGTATGCCGGGGATCGAACCCGGGCCAGCACAGGCCAGCCCGCGTGCAAGGGCAAGCGCTCTACCCACTGGGCTATCTTTCCGGCCCTGTGTTTTTTTTTAATTACAAGAATATGAACTCTGTCAAAAAAACAATGAATATGTATCAAATTAGGGAGATAGTACACTGGTTAAAACATTTGCCTCACATGCAGCCAACCCTGGTTCAATACCCCAGCACTACACATGCACGCCTACTCCCCTCCCATCCCTAATCACCACCAGGAGTGATCCCTGAGCATAGAACCAGAAGCAAGCATTAAGCACTGCCAGATGTAGCCAAAAAACAAACAAGATAAGATACACACAAACACACACACACACACAAGCATACACACAAAAACACAAAAACAAAAACATTGCAAAGAAGGTAGCAGAGACTGATCTGCAGAACTTTGGAGTAAGGCACAAATGAGCTGAGTTCACTGTGAGACAGAAATATGGCTCTTAGCCACTATAATAAGCATTGAGGCAGATGTTGAGAGAAAAGATCATGTCTTATATTCAGACATTCACTCTGGAAAGACACAGCTGCAAAGACTGCTGGTTCATCAGAGGACACGAGGAAGATCAAGTTTGATAGGAATGGCGTTTGTGCTGCTGACACTCTGTTATGCTGTTGCAAGACTATAAGGGAAGAAGACAAAAGGGCATTGATATTCTTTTGGCACAGACTGAATGAAATAAAATTATGTAAGGGGCCAGCACGCTTGTAGGATGAATGGCATTATTTAGAGCCAGAAGTCAAGCAGAAGGGACAGAGCAAGTATGTTTTCATTTCTATGTTCCATGTACACAGTCTCTAGAATTGTTCTCCATATACTTTGGAACTTATTGCATTTTAAAGTAGGAAGAAGGAAGAAGCACATTTAGAAATTCAAGTACCATTGATTTAAAAAAAAACTGAACATGGCTACAAAGGGAAAAAATGGAGAAGTCATGGTCATTTAGAAAGTTTTCAGTCCTATTGGAAAACTGAATTTGAGCTTCTTGCATAAATTGTGTTTGGGGATTTGTATCTTATAAATAATTGAAACAAATAAATTTGTTTGTTTGTTTTGTAATGGAAGAACAGGAAAGATAAGATTCAAAAGCAGAGCATTGCTCAAATACTATGAACCAGGGACTGAAAGGTAAGAAGCTCATTAGTGGCTTCTGTGGAATTCTGGGCCACTTGATGCTAGAAGGAAATGAAAATGCTGCCAGTGAACAGCAGGAACATCTAAATCATCACACTTGAGAAGAACTGGAAAAACAAGACATCATTTTACCCTCCACAGAAAAAAAAATAATAATGAAAGAAAGCCTTCACTGAGTATATATAAGGAAGGCCTTAAGTCAGGCTGCTAAATAAATAGCTACTGTTGCTGATGGCTAGAAGATAAACAGGCATTCATAACTGTCAGGAAGGCAGACAGCATTGAATTTGGGATAGAAAGCATTTTTAATTCTGTGTCACTAATATGTTTCACTAATATGAATGTTACCTGGCTAGTATAGATTCTCCAATGGCCATCTGATTTTCTCCATAGTCTTAGGAAATAGTGTGGGTCATAGTAATCAACTGATGTGTATTAAACAGTAATTGTGGGGCCAGAGTGATAGCAGTGGATGGGGTAGACACTTTTCTTGCATAGAGCAGGCCTGGGTTTAATCCCTAGCACCACATATGGCCCCCAAGGCCCTACCAGAAGTGATCCCTTTGTGCAGAGCCAGTCATAAGTCCTGAGCACAGACAGCCATGGTCCAAGAAACAAAAAGAAATTATTATGTGAAAAGTACTATGCTAATCAGTGTTGTAGGACATGAAGCATCTTTTTTCTCTAAAGTGTTCTGCATGTATTTAGAGAGTGTTAAACAATGAGTGCATCAAAGTACACTTCTGACTAACCTAATGATGACAGATAGTTTAGAGTTCTGAAAAAGATTTCCAAGGTAAAAGTGTTTAGATTAAATGGATCATCCAAAAATGAAAATGCATTTGCAACTAAAGGTAGTATAGAAAATTGTGCATCCAGATCCTTAGAAATAAAAAATGAAGCTCCTAAGAAGTGATAGTTAGTCAGTGATACTATAGTGACTTAAGAGGAGAACTGGAAAAACAAGACATGATTTTACCCTCCACAGAATAATAATGAAAAGAAAAAGATACAAACAAATAACTCAAGTAAAAGATGGGTAGAAGCTTTATAGAGTATTATACAAAGAGGATATATATATACATACATATATACACGTATACATATATATGTCTATATATGTCTTGAACTCTCAAGTTATTGTGTCTTTAATCCTCAAAGTATTGTACATGACAAGTTATGAAGGCTATGTGTGGAAAATTAGTTCATAACTAAAATAGATAACAATACTCAGGATGAATTAATGGGAAAATAAATTCAATTTTTATTTAGCTATATATTTTCCCTCTGAACCTTAGAGAACATTTCTCAGTAAAGAATACTAGAGAAGTTAGCCTTTCTGAGTTGAAGAGATTTCAGTCAGTTAGCACTTATCTTCAAAATATCAATGATATTTTACTGTTTTGAAGACTAAGTTTGCTAGAGAAATTGAAAGCCACTATTTTTAAATCATTCTTCTACTAATAATATCTAGTTGTGATTAACGAGCTATTCTCCAATACTGTTGTTGGAGAACATATTGCCTAATAAGATTACTTATTTCCATTTCTGATATATTTTTGTGATTTATATACATATATATATCGTTCCTTTATTTTTATGTCTTTATTTTAATCTGCTCCATATCCTTGCCTTCCCTCACCCCACTCCTCTCTCCTCCAGTAAGCTTAGATCATCAGAGTCCACCATTTTTCTTTTTAGTTCTGTCTGTTCATCATTATACCACATAAGTGAAATCATTCAGTACTTTTCTTCCAACTTTGATTTCATAACCCTCTAAAGTTCCTTCCACTGTATTGAAAAGGAAAATTTGTATCTCTTTTATTCCTGAGTAGTCCTCAGTATAAAAGTCCCACATCTTTTGTGGAGGATATTACATTTTGTTGATGTTTTGTTTTTTTTTAAATAGATACTCAAAGTAAGTTTGCTGGATGGTGTGGTAACTTTGCCTTTAGCCTCTTAGTAAGGCTCCGTAAAATTTATATTACTATCAACTGTATATATGCTGTAAAATTTATATTACAGTATATCAGAATTCTTTCTTCATACCAGTCCAGACCTTGTTATTGTTGCTTAAGAAGTAGATAATACTTTTAGGTGTGAAGTGTATCGAATTGTGGTATTTGTGTTTCCCTTATGAAAGTAATGCTGAACACTTTTAATATGATATATATAATATTTAAAGTGCTATATATATTTATTTATTGTATTTTATATGAGTTTCTCCAAAGCATCTACCATCTTTTACTTGAGTCATTTGTTTGCTTTTTCTGGTTAAGTTTTAAGATTTTTTAATATACCATGGGTATACCTAACCTCTTAACAGATGTAGGATATACAAATATCTTCATATTTTTTTCATTGTGTTTTAGTATATTTTTTCATTGTGTTTTAAGTTTTTTAGTTGAACAAAACTTTTCAGTGTAAATGAATCCCAATTTTTATCCCTTTCTGTTGGTCAATGATCAAGACTTACTCCTGTCTTGGTGTTTAGGAATCAGTTCTTCCAGTGCTCCAAGGACACATATGAGATGCCAAGGATCAAATGTGGATCATCTAGGTGCAAGGCAAGCACCATACCTGCTGTACTGTGTCTCCAGACCCCTCTGTTTTTTGGCTTTTTGGGTCACACCCAGTGATCCTCAGTAGTTACTATTGTCTCTGCACTCAGGAATTACTCGTGGCAGTAGTTACTATTGGCTCTGCACTCAGGAATTACTCCTGGCAGTGTTTGGGGAACTATATGGGTTGCCTGGGATCTAACCCTGGTCGACCACATGCAAGTCAAATACCCTACCTACTGTACTATGCCTTGGACCCTAGCCCCCAAGACCCAAGTAATTTTTATAATTACTTTTATTTCCTTTGGTGTTGTGGTTGATTTCCAAAATTATCTCTGATGCCATTGTCATTAATTTTTACCTATGTTATTATCTGTGTACTTTATTGTTTTAGCACTTAAATCTACATATTTATCCACATGCATATGAGAGATTACTAGAGTCATCTAAACTTATTCTTTTGCATATGCCTATCCATGTTTTTAACTTATTGATGGGTTCTTTATCTACATTGGGTGGT
The DNA here is from genome assembly GCA_021461705.1 of Cryptotis parvus. Lineage (NCBI taxonomy): Eukaryota > Metazoa > Chordata > Mammalia > Eulipotyphla > Soricidae > Cryptotis > Cryptotis parvus. The sequence continues at coordinate 55,205 of JAJIBD010007665.1, read as the reverse complement.
CTTAGATCCCTTGTCAGTGATTATTAATAAGTATGTTGAACTAGGTATTGAATTTCAATTCTATTCCCTTGATACCTATGCCTTTATATTCAAGTATTGTACACTGTTACTCTTGCTTTTGAGGTCATGTAACATTATGTCTTAATTTTATGACTACTTTCTTTATTGGCATAGCTGTCGGAGATTTTTCACAATTCTATATAAACCCTAAGTATGTATTATTCTTTTTTCCCTAAAAATGACCAGGATTGGATCAAATCTACTGTTGTTAGAATGGACACGTCTATCTTAATTATTCCTATGCATGTACATGAAATATCTTTCCATATCTAACATTTTGTCTGTCTTATAGTATTTGTTTTAAAAGAGATGGAGAACCTGCCACGGAGGTAGGCTGGGTGGGTGGGAATCGGGGATATTGTTGGTGGGAAAGGGGCACTCGTGGAGGGATGGGTACTGGAACACTATATGGCCGAAATCCAAACATGAACATTTTTGTAATTGTTAAAAAAATAAAATAAATTAAAGGAAAATTATGCCTAGGTATCCAAATCTTTAGAATGCAATTTTAAATGAATTGTATTCTTACAGAAATATATGCAAATGCAACTATTTGTATGCTTATCTTATAACTAGTTATTTTGCTGTAATGATTGATTTTAACATTAATTGATTTTAATATCTTTTCAATAGACTGTTTTTGTGTATATATATATATAAAATCTTTATGTTTTGCCAATAATCATAGTATCACTAATTTGCTGATATGGATTACTTTTTTTTGTGTTTGTCAAATTACCTGACCTTATAAAAAACATAACTGAGAAATGAAATCTTCTTGATTAACAAAGTCATAAATAGAATGAATAAGGACTGTGAAAATAGTTGAGAAAATATATGCCTGCCTTTAGCAGTTCAAAGGACATGTTTACCACCCGAAACACTCACCTCCTGAAAAGGGAAAGATGTTGGAATGGTAGCAGGCACAGATGATGATTCTCTCCAGACTGTTTAATGGAAAGATTATGTGTTGTATCCAGCTTCATAATGGAAGGAATATAAAAGGTTTGCCAATGAACTGCTGATGGAAGTCCTCAGCTGAAGACCATTATTTACTTCCTTTGATTCACTAAAGTATAAATAATCAAAATGATACATAAATTTAATTGCTGGTGTCGTGTAGTTATTTTTTGAGGAACAGCCACAAATCTGAGATCTGGTATTTAACAAACAACTCAGGCTACCTACTCAGACTAAACACATAGTGTGTTTTCCAGGCTGTAATTTTATAAAAACAAAATGTCTTTAGAGAGAGAACAAGCTAGTACTATTGCTTTAAAAAATCACTTTAGGAAAAGTTTCCTTACTAAACTAAAATAAAACGTAGACAATCTAATCCATTTTGCTGGCTGTCCCTGATCCACCCTGTTGTGCCATGTTATTACCTTAATTTCATTGACATCCCACACAAATGTCTTCTAAGAGTCTCTGGAAGCAGATAAACTCTCTCTCTTTATTGTGGCGTTTATTTCTCCAAGAACAAGAGTTTTCAGACATTTTGACTCTGAGCTCTTTTATACCCTTAAAATTATCAAGTTCATATTATATGTACCTCATCTATTAATGTTTAATATATAGAAAATTAAAATTAAATATAATTAATAATTTTTTAAAAAATAGGAAGAATGACATTGCTACATATTTGTTTGGAGTTCTTTGGTTTTTTTTTGGTTTTTGGGGTTTTTTTTTAATTTTTGGGGCATTACAAAGTGCTTCAGGCTTATCCTGGCTCTGCACTCAGGGATCATTTCTGGCAGTGCTTGGGGCACCATATGACTGTTGGTGACCAAAACCCATCAGTTGTGAGCAAGACAAGTGCCCTACCCACTGTACTAACTCTTCAATCCACTTTATTGAAACTTTGCAATTCTCTTTAGTGTCTGTATTAACAGGACAAAATATCATACTAATATTTTATCTACACCTAATCTGCTAAGCTTATTGATGTATTGAAGTATGTAAAAACAATCCATCCTCACACAGATATGCATGAGAAAAGGGAAATGTATTTTATTTAAAAATATTTATTTATTTTTTGGGCCGTACCTGGCAGTGCTCAGGGATTATTCTTACTCCTGGGTATGTGCTCAGAAATTATACTGACAAGGCTCTATGTGTTTCTATAGATTTTTTTCCACCATCCTTCATAACTTGTATCACTTGTCTTCCTGTTGTTCATCAATTTGCTTGAGCAGGCGCCAGTAATGTCTCCATTCGTTGGAAAGGAGGTCCATTATTGTTACTGTTTTTGGCATATTGAATACACCACAGGTAGCTTGCCAGGCTCTACCGTGGTTCTGGGTTCATCCCAGGGGGCCCAGTCCTTTTCTATGTCAGACCATCAACCGTCCATGGCCCACGGGGCAGAGCCCTGGGTGTAGACAAGCCTGTCTTCTGTCTGCTACCTGCTGACACAAGCTGCAGCCACACCTCAACACCATCTATTCATGAATTTAATCCTATACTAAGTTCCCGTCTCACATGGGGAGCTCCTTTTCCTTTCTCTTCTACTTTCCAATTAATTTTTCTACTTTCCTTCTCTAAAAACAAACAAACAAAAAACAACACAACAGCTCCAGGCCTTTGATATCTAAGAGTATGGCTCTCTATAGTTCAGTTCCATTTCAGATAGATTTTCTAATGGCTATAACCAAGACCATATTCAGTGATGCATTAGTTCACCCATTATCAAACCCCAAGAGCAATTTTCAAAACAAAGTCTACAACAAGTAAAACATCCTTCAAATCATTTGAACACTTGACTTGATATCCCATTATTCATCGATTTGCTCGAGCGGGCGCCGGTAATATTTCTATTTGACCCTATCACATGCCAGTGTAGCCCAATGGCATCTGGTTGCTTCAAGAATACAATGAGCCTCAAACCGTTCATTCAGGGTCTTGACGAAGAAGTCTGACCATCTTGTAGGTGGGCAGCCACGTGATCTTTTGACATCCAGTGGGATCCAGTCGGTTGGCTCCAAATCGCATTACACGTCCAGCCTATCTGATTTTTGACACCTTGGCAAATGAGACAGTGTCCCTGACTCTGGATCATTGATGGAGGTAGTAACTCTAGATTCCTTCTCCCACTTGGGTGAGGCATGATATTCCAATTATAGTTCTTTCAATTCCTCTTTGGGAAACCCAAAGAGCATTCTCATCCTGCTTTCGTAGGGCCTAGGTCTCTGAGGCATATGTTAATGCAGGGAGAACGATAGAGTTGAAGAGATGTGCGCAGAGCCGGAGATTCTTTGTCTTTTTAGCTATTTCTTCGATGCTTTTGAAGCATTCCATTCTGCTCTCTTCCTCCTGTGCAGCTCAGGTTTTAGGTCGTTCATCATGTTGACTTCTTGACCTAGGTACACATAACTGCTGCATTCAGAGATGTTTGTTCCATTGAGAATGAATGGACCTCTGGAACTGGTTCGTTTTTCATGAATATAGTTTTGTTGAGATTCAGCTGTAGACCTATCTTTCCACATTCTCGGTCGAAGTCATCCAGCATTTGTGTCGCTTGGCTAATGTTTGGTGTTATTAGAACAATGTCATCAGCAAAGCGGAGATGGTTTAATTGCTGACCATCTATCTTCACTCCCATTCCTTCCCATTCTAATTGTCTCATGATGTTATCAAGGGTTATACTGAAGAGTTTTGGTGAAATGGTATCACCCTACCGAACCCCTCTTTTGACATTGATGATCACTTCTTTGTAGAATGGTGAGATCCTGGAGGTGAATCCGTAAGACAGCTCACGAAGGATCTTGATGTATTGGGTTTGAACACCCTGTTTGACTAGGGCTTCGATGACCGCTTAAGTCTCCACAGAATTAAAGGCTTTCTTTAAATCAATGAACGTGAGACAGAGTGGCATTCTGAACTCCCTACAAACTTCAATGGGCTTGGTTACTGTGTGGATATGGTCGATTGTGCTGAATCCTTTTCAGATGTCAGCTTGTCGCATGGTTGCCCTTCATCTAATGTTCTGCCAATCCTGTTCAGGATGACTCGAGTGAACAGCTTGTAGATGACAGACAACAGGCAGATGGGGCGATAGTTGCCAGTGTTGTGGATGTCTCCCTTCTTGAACAGTAGAACTGTCTTGCTTTTTTTCCAGTGGGAGGGCACCTTGCATTCGGACAGGTAGTGTGTGAAGACCCAAGCCAGTGTATTGATGAGTACTGCAGGCAGATTCTTCAGAGAAATTGAAGCATTCTCTCATAAATTTGTAGCTAGTATAAATACTCTACCAGAAATACAAACTATACATAAATATGTAATATTATAAATACATATTATAAATATACATATGAAATATATTTATATTGTTATAGACCTCATTCCCATGACCTGATGGAATGGTTTGAGGCTCTTTATGTTCCTGGAGCAAGCAGGTGTCCTTGGGCTCTACTTGCATGGGACAGGACATATGGAGATGTTACTGGTGCCCGCTCGAGCAAATCGCTGATGAACAGGAAGACAGTGATACAGTGATATCTTCTTCATATTCAAGCTGAAACACAGTTTCTATCTTTTGTTTTGGGAAACAATGAAAAAAAATCAACTTATATGTGACCGTACCATTGATAAACTAATGCTATAATGTATCACTTCACTTGTCACTTGCCTTTCTGTAGATCATCAATTTGCTCAAGCAGGCACCAGTAACATCACCATACATCCTGTTTCATGCTAGTGTAACCCAAGGGCATCTGCTTGTTCCAGGAACGTAAAGAGCCTCAAACCATTCCATAAGGTCATGGGCATGAGGTCTATAATTGTTACTGGTATTTGACATATCAAATATGACATGGGTAGCTTGCCAGGCTCTGCCGTAATGCCGTAATGCTATAATGAGTATACTTATTTGAGAAGTTATCCTCGTTATATTAAGACATGTATGTCTACATGTGTATGTATGCCCTTCAGTTAATTTCCATAAAGAAAATAAGAAAACAGGGAATCAATTTTGAATACACTTACCATCCTTCATAAACTCAACTAATACTGATTGCTTGTAATATGGAGTATGAAATATAAATGAATATATATCACAGTAAAACAATCATTTTAATTGATATTTGATGGGTATTTTACTCATGGATGATATTGTAGATCATGCATTGGCCATATACAGTTATTATTAAATAATAGATTCTCACCATGAAATCATTGCCTTAGAGGAAAGTTTCATCTCATTAGGAAATTCTCAAGTACATGGTACTTGAGATAATTTTCCAAATTCTGGATTTTGCTTTAAAACTTGTATTTCACCTTTAGCAACAACTATAGGCCGTTTTTTCCTGAAGAAACAAACTCACTTTGGTGTTTTGTTTTGGATTTGTTTTTTTTTGAACCACACGCAGTTATGCTCAAGATCTACTTCTAGTTCTGTGCACAGGGCTCATGCCTGATGGGACCAAGAACTATAAAGAGTGCCAAGTATCAAGCTCAGGTCATCTGCATGCAAGCAAGTGCCTGCCGAATGCACTATCTCTCTAACCCCAACTTTGTTCATTTTCAAGAAAATGTGTACCCCTAGTCTGAATAATGATGGTTTGTCTACTAGACATTCTTTCAGATACAAATAGTGTTCTATAAAAAAGAAAAGAGAAAAGGAAAATTTAAAAATATTTCTCTTCTCATACCTTAAATAATTGCAAGAGTTTTCCCAAAAGATAACTACCTTAGTTTGATAGACAGTAGAAATTATTTTTATGTATTTCCTATAATCGAGTATTGAAAGGATGTGTACTCTAAGTACAATGAATTTAGTAATTTGTGCCGCTTAGCAAAAAAAATTTTTTGTGTGTGAAACTGCTTTATAAAATTTACTTAGGAACCAGAGAGATAGTAGAGCTGGTAGGATGCTTGCTTGCAGGCTTCTACTCCGGGTTCTGTGTGCAGCACCCCATATGGTTCCCTATACTCTGTCGAGAGTGATCCCTGGGCACAGAAAAGTATGACTACAAAATAAAATTTTCTTTGTCAATCCAGGGAGATCTTGCACAGGATTTAAGGTGCTTGTGTGCAGTCTACCCTGGTTTGATCCCCAGCATTACATGGTCCTCTAAGATCACTGGGAGCCAGCCCTGAGCACAGAACTGAGATTAACTCCTGAGTACTGCCAGGTAACGCGAAACCCCTTCCCACAAATTAATTAGTTGCTTATGGAGACTATAATAACCACTACTTCAGTTTAGAGTACTGCTTTGTTTTATGCTGAGGTATTAGCAATCTTACTTATTGCTTTTGATCCATCAGTACAACTGTATCATGAGAGGAAATTAAAATAATCCTTTTCAGTATTTTCATGAAAATAATTTTGTTCAGGGAAGCACCCTGAACATGCCCCAAGGACCTTTTCCAATGAACTAAGTTGGAGAATTTCTATCCTAAAGAACTTTTGCAAAATTTGCAAGCTAATATGATTAAGTGAATAACAAAAAAATCATATTAAAACGTATTCTCTAAGTGTTTTATTTAAAAGCTAATGAAAGTCTCAAAATGTAGAGCTTATGTTCTAGCAAAACTTATTTCTCTTGATCCCTGGCCCACTAAAGTAAATACATAAAAATAAACATGAAAGCCTCTTGTTTTGCTGGCACCACAATTTCTTGACAACTCCTGTCAGCAGCAGTGTCAGGATGTTTACTTGGAGCTTGGAACCATAAGCTGATAGACACGGGTTCACCTTTATCCATGGGTGTTTGCTACCTGCTGTACTTCAGGAACTGCAAAGCTAGCTGCTTTCTCAGGAACGGCTTTTCTTAGCTGTGGCCTGGGAGCAGCCATCTATGTTATACTTTGCCAACCTCTAGCCTCATTCTGATATGGTGGGGATCTGGACAAAACCATTTCTTGTTTTTTCAACTTTGTAATTCCACCTTTTTAAAGTTCTTAGATTCACAAAGATATTCATAGTTGGGTTTTTAGACGTACAATATTCCATTGTGGATCCCACCTACCAGTGTCAATATCCCTCTATCAATGTTCCTAAATTCCCTTCCCAATCCCTCTACCCCAAGTCTGCCATGATGAGAGGCATCTTTTTACATTTGGTTGTTAAGTGTGTTTCATTATTTCAGTGTTGTCGACTCTGTAGTTTAGATACTTAACTTTATCACTACTTAACACTACTAATGTACCCAAATTCACTTGTCCCTGCCCTTCATTTGTTCTCATCTATCTCATTTTTCACACTTCTACTCAATTTCTTTCTCTTGCATCTATATATTCTGGGACTAAGGGTATTTTAGGCTTCTCTCTTTAAACATTACATACATTAAGTGCATTCTTTATTCTAAAAACCACATGTAAGTGATATCATCTTGTGCTTATCCTTCTTCTGGCTTACTTCATTTAACATATCCAGGTCCATCATATATTGCATCAAATAGTATGGTTTCATCATTTCTTACAGATGTGTATATATATGCACACACATATATATACACATATATATTATATATACATATATATACACACATATATGTGTATATGCCACACATCTTCATGGTCCACTTATTTGTCCATGAATATCCAGATTGATTCCAAATCTTAGCTATTGTACTGAGTTTTACAATGAATAACAGTGTACATACATTCTTTTAAATGAATGTTTTTCTGTCCTGGCAATAGGTACCCAAAAAGTGGAATTGCTGGGTAATGATATGGCAACTCAATTTTAAGTTTACTGAGAATTCTCCATATTATTTTCCATAGGGACTGAACCAGACAAAATTCCCTCTAGCAGTGGATAAAAATTCCTTTGTCATCACATCCTACCAACATATATTTTTCCCAGCATTTTTATATACACCTTTCTTTCTAGAATAAGATGATATTTTATGTAGTCTTAATTTGAATTTTTTGTAATATTAAGTGATGGTGAACATTTTTTATTGCTTTTGGTATTCCTCAGAGAGTTGGCTGCTCATTTCCTCTCCCTATTTTTTGGGGTTTTTTTATATTATTGTTGATTGCTGTTGTTATTGATCTTTGTCAATAACTTTTTTAAAGTTCTTAGATTTACATATCCTGGATATATATGTATATCAGTTGTAGATAGATAACTATATAATATTGTATATCATGTGTTCTATATATCATATATATTACACTATCACATAGTATATAATATATAGTGGGTATACACCAGTTAATATCTGGAGATATATTCTAGTTATTTTGTATATATACACATATCAGTTATCTATCTTTTAGTTTTATCACATGTTAAATTATCAATTATAACACTCAGTTATCTGTTTTTTAGTTTAGTTCATGTTTCTTTTACCATACAGAAACTTATGAATTTGATGTACTTCCATTTGTTTAGTTTTTATTCTGTAGCATTTGCCAATGATATGATAGTATTAAAGACTTTTTTTTAGGTCCTCTTATATTTTCTTTAATGTGCTTTAGAGATTCAGGTCTGATCCCAAGGTCTTTGGTACTCTGAGTTGATTTTTGTGCAAGGTGCAAGATATGAACCCAGCTTTAATTTCTTTCATAGAGTTATCCAATTCTCTCAATGTCATTTGTTGAAGAGGTCGTCTTTATTCTATTTCATGCTTTCAGCACCTTTGTCAAAAATTTATGGGTGTTCATGGATATTCTATTCTAGCCCATTGATCAGAGATTTGTCCTTCCTTATTCCAGTATCACCCTGTTTTGATCACTATGGTTATGTAATATGTCTTTGGGGGGGCCGGAGGCGATAGCCCAGCGGGTAGGGCGTTTGCCTTGCGCGCCGGCTTGTGCCGGCCTGGGTTCGATTCCCGGCACCCCATATGGTCCCCCGAGCACCGCCAGGAGTGATTCCTGAGTGCAGAGCCAGGAGTAGCCCCTGAGCATTGCCGGGTGTGACTCAAAAAGCAAAAAAAAAAAAAAAATGTCTTCAAGTCAGGTAGTGAGATGTCATCCAGTTTCTTATTTTTCAGTATGGCTTTGGCTATTTGGGATCCTTTATGATTCAACATAAAATTTATAATTTACTGTTCTAAGTTCTTAAAGAATATTGTCTGACTATAGGTAGGTAAATTATTGTATCTATATAGTAGTTTGCGTTGAATGATCATTTTGACAATACTGATTCTTCCATTCATGATTATAGAATGTTTTTTCATTTCCTAATGTCCTCTTGAATTTCTTTCTTAAGTATTTTAAAGTTTTCATGTCTCTCACCTCTTTTGTTAAATTGACTCCTGGGGTCTTGATGTTTGGGGGGCTCTATTTTTAATGGGAGAGACTCTAATCTCTTTCTCCTTGGGTTCATTATTTGCATATAAGAATGCAACCAATTTTGTGTATTGACTTTGTAGCCAGCCTCTTTGCTGTATTAAAAATCTAATCTTTCTGAGACCTTGATTTGCATGTTTGCTGCCTCAAGTTGGATATTAATTCTGGTGTACCCATTTTGGGAAGCTTCCTTTGGCTCTGAACTGACTGCCAGTACTAACCTGTGGATTTTCCTGTAGCTGGATCCTGCCTGCAGAAGAATGGGTATTCTGGGAGTGAAGCTTAGGTAAGAGTTTGGTGAAATGGTTGAGACTGAGAACACATAGGGGCAGAGCTGTGGCTGGAATCTTCCTGCTGGTGGTGGTGGTGGGGGAGCTGAGTCTAGGATCCTGCTGCTGGGTGCTCACCTCCACAAACTAGCTCCCAGCCTGAGCCAGGTGCGAATTTACCACCATATATTGGGATGAGGAAGTCCTGAAATGTGCCGCTTGTGAAACCCAATACAAAAAAATGAATTCTGTGAAGAGCCTCAACTCTAATGGGCATCTGAATGGTTGGGGTGATACAGGGCTATTTAGGAGGGAGGCTTGCTGGGGCAGAACTAGGAACCACTCCTGATCATGTAGATTCCTCTGTAATAATAGCACTGATTGTTTGGAAGATGAGATCATTGCAAGTCAGGAAACTACTTAGCATAGTGTCTAGAATATCTATCATAAGTGTAAGATAAATGGTACTAAGTATAATCTCTCATTAGTTTTAATATTGCCCATTGTTCTCAAGATCAGTATTTTCCCTTTTTAGACACTAAGGACATTCCTTCACAAATGAATTTTTTATTGAGAACATCAGTGATTCATGATTATGAAATTATTTATACACTTATCTGTGGTAACAACATAACTGCGTGTCTCCTCATAGTGTTCAAACAACTTAACACTGACGGTCTTCCATGCACACTTCAAAAAATAAACTTAAGGGGTTGGATGATAATTTAGTGGGTAGGGTGCTTGCTTTATACACAGCCATTAGGAATTCCATTCCTGACACGTCATATTATCTCCTGAGCCCAGCGAGGAGTTATCACTGAGCAAGAGCCAAAAGTCAGCCTTGAGCATTGCTGGGTGTGTCCCCCAAAATTAAAAAGAATATAACTTAAGAGAGTGGAGAGATAATACATAGGTTAAAGCACATGCGTTACATATAATTAACGACTCAGTTCCCAGCAGCACATGATCCTCAGGCATTGTCAGGTATATCTCTGGAGACCCCTATATACCTATGGAATGGCCCAGGTAATCCCCAGCACCACAGAGCCCAAGCAGCACCTCATCCTCAGGCCCTTGTACTAAACCACTAGTCTGGCTGGCCAATGGCAGGGAGGATCCATGAGCCTTTAGAATACCACTTGTGGGGATTTAAATAATTGAATATATACATAAAGAAAATAAAACTTTCTACCGTAAAGAAAATATTTGAAACAAATTTGAAGTCTATGTAATCAATAACAGCATTGTATCTGTATACAAAGAACAAAAGGTAGCTTTTGCACCTGTGCAGTATAATAGTTAACTAGAGTGATGAAATCGGTGGTAAAATAGTTTGTGAATATTTTTCTAAAGCTCAAAATATTAATGGCTGTTAATTCCTGAGCTCAGAGCCAGGAGTAAACCCTGAGCATCATGGGGGTATGACCCCCTTAATGCCTGAATATTTAAAATTATTTTTCTTAATATAACTTGGCATTCATTAGAAAATATGTCTCTAGCTTATATTTTAAATGAAAGTAATACAGCACTAGTACATGTAAATTTTAAGTGTGAATTATTATAAATCAACAAGTGTATACTACATTAAGTTTAACATTGAAAATATTTTTAAACAGCTAAGATAACAGCAACATTAGCAGAAAATATTTTAATTTACTGAATACTACTTTGAATACTTACTGGCACAGGTTAAGACATGCTCCTCAGTACACATTCCTCACACAGAATGAAGGCCTTGAATTTCAATGACTATTCACATACTTTACAAAAATGTAACCTTCCTTCAGTCACAGACTGAGAAATGCTTCTAACAGTATTTACACCATTTTAAGAGGGCTGCATTATTTATTTTCTGATTAGCCTATTTTCTTCCTAGTGTATGACTCCTAAGTAGACATGAACACTTCTCTTAGAATAATAAAAATTAAAGGCTTTGGGTAATGACAAATTGGATATTTAATAAAGATGAACATTTGGGAGATACTAGATTTCATATGGGGATTTATTTTAGGGAGCCAAATGATAGAAATAATTGGTCAGTTTTAAGTATAGTTCTTATATATCATACTCTTTTTTTTTTTTTGCTTTTTTGGGTCACACCCGGCGATGCTCAGGGGTTACTCCTGGCTCTCAGGAATTTCTCCTGCTGGTGCTCAGGGGACCATATGGGATGCTGGGGATCAAACCTGGGCCGACATGGGCCGGCCGCATGCAAGGCAAATGCCCCTACTGCTGGGCTATCGCTCCAGCCCCTTATATATCATACTCTTAAATAATATTGAAAATATCACTGTATCACTGTATCACTGTCTTCCCGTTCATCATCGATTTGCTCGAGCGGGCCCCAGTAACATCTCCATATGTCCTGTCTCATGCTAGTAGAGCCCAAGGAATCTGCTTGTTCCAGGAACATAAAGAGCCTCAATCCATTCCAGAATGAGGTCTATAATTGTTACTGGTATTTGGCATATATATCAAATACAACACGGGTAGCTTGCCAGGCTCTGCCGTGCAGGTAGCATACTCTTGTAGGCATCTCTAAATCCAGCATTTATTGATGAACCGTGCGCCGCGAACCGGGCGCTGATAGGCTGGTCTGCTGGGTGGAGTTCTGACAAGAGAGAAGTCCGGATGTAGAAAATGAAGGCCCTCATGGAGTGGGGGGTCGTCTGGCTTGTTGCGAGGCTCTGCTGTGTCGGGGCGCTCCCGCCAGGGTCCCCGACAGTGCCGGGAAGCGAGTTCCCTTCTACCTCCGAGGCCGGCGAGGAATGGATGAACACTCAGGAATCTGATGCGGTTCCAAAAATGGCTTTTAATAGTACAAAAGCTCTTCCACAGCACTCCAATATAATGAACAAACTCTAGCTCTGGTCCGAACTTAGATCATACAAAAGAGCCTAAGTCTCCCACCAAAGAGAGAGGATCTCACCCGAGCTGAGTCCTACCCAGAAGAAGGAGCAAAGGCCAAAGAGCAAAAGGCCAAAAGCCAAAAGCCAAAAGCCGCAGGAACCAAAAGCTGAAGGCTGAGGAACCAAAAGGCAAAAGGGTAAAAGGTGAAGGGGCCTCAAGTCAGCCCCTTATATACACCAACGTAATCCAATCGGGAGGTTGTCATGCCAACAAAGAACCCTAAACAGAGTGTAGTGCCACACCCTATTGCAGGTATAAACAAAGGTTACACCAAGGACTAATCCCGAGATTATCTCTTATGTAAAACACTGGAGAGAGAGGGGGCTGATATAAAGTAATACATCTTAACTTCATGAGCTTCATGTAATCTAGATGGTACCCACAAGGTCCTTATTATTATCTGCACCAGGGTGATTCTGAGTATCTTGTTCTCATGTACTGAAAGGGTCATACTCGCCTGCTTAGAGCAAACTAGTATGATCCTTCCTATAGTCTACCTTTAGTCTCAGCGTAGCCAGGGTGGTAGTCTCCTGGTAAATTCTAACTGTCCCACGTTGGGTGCAGTGGGTATAAAGAGGAGCTGTGCCCAATCTAGAAAACATAGAAGTCTTAGTAGATGTATAAGTCAGAAGTTATTCAATCAAGGTGACTTCTGTAACTGCCACACCCTCTAGCAGTGTTTAGATAGAAGAGAGATCTCATGAGAATGAACCTTGGCTTAAATAAGATTAATCTGGGAGTGAGCAAAACAACAAAACTCCCAGATTAGCTAAACATGTCCTCCAACAACTCTCCCTTTTTTGTTTACAAAAATATAAAAATACAAGTATTCTAAATAATACATACAGAGGAGAGAAACAGAAAAGGAACAATTCCAATTACAAGGTAATATCATATGTTGTCCCAATGTCCGAATTAATTTTGAACCGAGTAAAGTTCATAGTAAAATGTCTCTGGCTGTTTGTTCATAACAGACTACAGCCTGTATTGTCCTAAATTAGTGAGAGTCAATTTCCCATGAATTCACATCTCTGGAACAAGGTCCAAAGAACTGAAGAACTGATTCTGGAACAGCAGCATCAGTGAAGACAGGAATGAGTCTCGGGAGAGCAATCATCAGGGACTTGATGTATTATCAGGAACACTGGATCAGATTTCAGGAGCACTGGAACAAACTTCTCAAGCACTGGAATAGGTCTCTGGAACAGCGGTACAGGCATTTAGCAAGGCATCTTCAGCAAGGGAACACTGGCACCGGTAACCATACCTATAACTTAATTTTAGGTGAGAAAAAAAACACTTTGAAATTAATCACAAATAGAGATCATGAGGGGTTTGGCAGGAATCCAAGTCTGGTATGGAGAGAACATAAAGAAGCTCCAATGCAGTTGAGCAGTGAGATAAGTATGAGAATTGAGGAATCAAAATTGAGGAGTCTAATAGGTCAGCGAAGGAGCTGATTAATCCAATTGAGAAGGCAGTAGTTTAGACATAACATAGACACAACATTATTCACAAACATACTGGCCACCACGCGCACACGCACACACCTTGTGAAAGAAAACATAAGGAAAAACTTTTTTGCAAATGATTAAGTTTTTGTAGTGAACACTGTTTTAGGAATCTCGAGTATTGAGCGTTGTAGCACAAGTTTACTGCATTCCATATATATATATATATATATATATATATTGAAAATATATCTTGAAATATTTGAAATATTTGAAAATATATTGATACCCGAGTATCAATAAAATATCTAAATGACTTTTAGGTAGCAACTGCCTTGTTTAAAATGAAGGTTAATAAATAAATATAGGATAGGGTTGAGGATGCAAAATACATATACTATAATGTATATATATACTAAAGTAGTCAGTTGTGTTTAAGGTTTACTTCTGAATCTGCCCTCCCTACTGTACTGTCTCTGTGGTCACAGTAATGACACTCTAACATCATTAAATTCCTTAACATTGGTGTTAAGAATGATGTTTGGTAGCTACCAAAAGCAATTTTAATAAATCAAAAATCAGTGAGTGGACTATATCAATTAAAAAAGCTTCTGAGCAGCAAAAGATGCAAATCTTTTTGGGCTTTTTCATAAAAGCAATGAAATACCATCTAACCTCTGCTCTAATTGTTTCCAAAGACAATAATTGATAGAATTGGTGAAGATATTAAAAAATCTAAACCTACATACTATTGGTGCTAATTTATGGAGCATTATGGAAAAACAGTATGAATATTCCTCAAAAATTAAAATAGAATAGAATAGCATAGAGCTCAACAATCTCACTTTTTGTGTAGACAAAGACAGAGAGATATACATCTCCATATTCATAATAGAGTTTTTGGCAAGAATCAAGTTATGGAGCAACATAAGTGTCCCTCAGTGGAGGAATAAATGGAAAAATGTAGTATGGATATTAACATATATCAGAATATACCAGTTATATGAAGAATAAAATACTACATTTGGAGTGACATGATTGGCCTTGAGTGCATTACAAGTGAAGTAAGACATATAAAGACAATTATTGAATGACCTCACATATATTTGCAATCTTTTAAAAAACTGCTCATAGGTACAGTAGATATGTTAGTGCTTCAGAGATGAGATGAGGGTAGGGAAGCAGATCAACCTTCTAGTTACAAAGAAAATGTCATTTGGTGATGTAATATACTTAATATTACTTATTATATATCTAATCATTGCTTAATAGAATAGATCATAAATGTTCCCAACAAAAATTTCACAGTAACAACAAACGCATCCGTGGTAAACAAAAACTATATGTAGTCACAGATTGTAGCAACTTACTGTGGAACTCATTTCATGATGCACAACAAATCAGGGGCCAGAGCGATAGCCCAGCGGGTAGGGCGTTTGCCTTGCACGCACCCAGCCTGTTCGGCTCGGGTTCGATCCCTGGCATCCCATATAGTCCCCCAGCACCGCCAGGAGTAATTCCTGAGTGCAGAGCCAGGAGTAACCCCCTGAGCATTGCCAGTGTGACCCAAAAAAAGCAAAAAAAAAAAAAAACCAAATCATTATGTCTCTACCTGAAAATAAAGCCACATGCCATGTATACCTACTAAAAATAACCACTTCAAATAAACTGACCTCTCATTTGCTGAATTTACGAAAATTCAAAAAAGAATTTTGTTTGGTTCATGTTTGAAAAGAGACAGACAATGACAGGGGTGAAATGCATTTACACAGCTCAAATTTTGTCCTCTAATTGCACAACTCATCTAGCAAGCACTACTCATGTCTAATCTGGCTGTAGGAATCCTTCCTGTGTAGATTGGATACATCTTGCTCCAACTTTAAAATTTTGTTATGTTAAAGGATAATTTTATACATAAAACTGTCCTATGAGGAAGCTGTTTAGCTAATTTCATTTGGATTAGTCTATTTCCTTATGTTTCCACTGTTAACTTATTTGTATTCTTTTCACTTGTTTTGAAGTACCTTTCCTTAGCCATCTGAAGTACTAGGATATTTTCTTAGGTTTCTGTTCAATTCATTATACTGGGTAAACAAATTGTTTCTTGAAGCTAGATAGTTCCTTTCTGCAAAGTCCTTTGAATCTGAAAACTCCTGAACATAGTCATTTATATAATGCTTTATAAAGAAAATTGCAACTTGTTTTTTTCCATGGGTAAAGAGGCAGGAAATTGAGCAGCCGTGGCCTAGCTCTTATGGAAACTCCACCCTTAGTACTGGCACCATGGTAATTTTGCCTAGTCTGCTTGCTGGTACTAGCCCAGACCTGTCAAGTTCTCACTTTAAAAACTTGCAGATGCGTCCACCACTTATTTATGCACTTGAATTGATGTTCAGAGGAGTTGCTGCTACTGAGATGAGACTATCATTCAAAAGGTTCACAAATGAGTTTCTTTTACAATGAGTGTTTTATTCAGATTCACTTTAATCATCTGGGACTTAAGGACCATGGCCATACATGTGCAGGCTATCTCTCTGCGTTCAGAGTACAGTCTGGTCTGTGTGACATCTGGGTCACTGTAATCTCATTAGCATAGTACAACCAACTGAATTCAACAACCACAAGTATTCAAGTTCAGTGGAAATATAAAATGTAACAGGTGCACATATATCTTGCTAAAGATTTCCATTATGGTCAAAGTTAAAATTTTTTATTTAGTCATTAAATTTTTGAGCCAGAAGGAATCACAGAAACTACCCACATGCATAATAAATAGGTCAGTGCATCACCCAGACAGATCAGACTAGACTTTTTAAGTATAAGGAAAGATTTGTGAAGAAGTGCTTTTAATGGGAAGATGAGTAAGGCAGCTAAGAAATTGTGTGATTAGGAAAAAGCTAGCAGCTAAGAAATTGTGTGATTAGGAAAAAGCTAAGTAACTGCTATTTGAATGTGACCTGAGAATAAGTATCTATTGAAACCAATGACATTAGTGAATATCTTTTTCACAGAAGTGACTAGATGCAATTTTGGTACTGCTCGCTTTAATTCTTGTTTTACGGTAGCAGAATGACTAAAGAAGCTCACAGCCAAATTTTAATAACAAACTTATTTTCCTTTCAAGTGACTTAATTCCAATTGACACTTATCAGCTTGCAGGTCAGCACAAATGTTTTTATGATGAACCATAAAAGGGGAGCATAGTCTTTACTAACAGGCAGAAATCCTGCCTCTTCCAACAGTTCAGTGAAGTCTGATTCTGGGTCACTAGCCAAGGCAGATGGTATCAGCTTGGTATCACAATAGGTAGGGACGTATCTTTAAGTGAAGTGTAATAATCAGCAGTGTGTACTTCAGAGATGGGTGGTCTGGATCACTGACTCCTAACAGATTTTCTGTGTCTTCTTCCCTGATTCCAACTCTACTCAGTAAACCTACATATATTTTTCTCTATGATCCAGTAAAGCTCTAGCCTTTTCTCAATTTCTCACCATTCTGAGACATTTTAAACTAGCCATATTATACCACCACTGAATTTTGAGATAGCGTTGAAGAGGCTAATGTCACATTATCTACAGTGAAGATAGATAATGGGAGCTTCATGAGGACAAAACCCAAGTCTGCCTTACATTTAGTGTGCATTCAGTAAATACAGACATGCAGTGTTTAGTATGTTTCCAGACACTGAAACACATTTTTCTTAAATTTTCTGATTAGAATACAGATAAACATTCCCCAAACATCCTAAAGCACAAGGATCAAAAAAACTGCTTGTTATGAACTGAGTGTTTATACCCCCTCAATAGACATATGTTTAAATCAATCCTCACTGCGATGGTATTAAGAGTGGGATCTTTGGGAGGAGATTCAGACTTTAGCATTAAACACTTATGGGTTGAATTTGTACTCTTATCAGAAGAAACCAACGAACTATCTAGCTTTTACCACTTTGAGGACACAGGAAATGAGCAATCTTCTTCTTGGAATAAAGACTTCATTGAAATCTATATCTATAAAATGAGCAACTGCAACTCTGATATCAGATCATCAGTCTCTAGATATGCAAGAAGTTAATTTCTTCTTTCTGTAAGTTATCAGTGTATATATTTTGTTAGAATAGACCAAAGAAACTAAGACACTGTAGAAGAATCAAGTGTCTGAGTATTTAAAGCTAGTCTTTCCATTGGTTGTACCACTTCAGTAAAATTTTTATAGATTAATATTGTCCATACCCTTAAGTTTTTTCTCTATATATTACAGAAGAAAGACTCATGGAAAAGTTAGTACATTGGATCGAAGGTGATGGAATAGTGCTGAGGGAATGTCTTGTGCAGTACAGTGTTGGTGTTGTGCAGTAATTTTGTTCATCAATACCTGAAACCTAAACGTTATTGTTACCCTATTACCTAAATTATTATTTTAAATAGTTATAAGGTAAATAAAAGTCAAAATAATTATAAATGGGAATAGAGCTGTGGAATGATTTGAATATCCCAAACTCATCTACTCATTTAGACCCAGACTTCAAAGGATTTTGGAAATTTGAGTTGTCTCTAAATTTCTAAATTTCTCCAAATATTGCCCAAAAGCTAAGAATCTTATGCCTGTGGTTACAATGTGAAATTTGTAGTAAACTGAGAACTGTGAGCTTTTTAATAATAACTTAAGAAATACCAGGATATAGCTCAGCCAATTTAATGAAAGAAGGTAGGTCCAAACTGTAATAATAGGGAGAGAATGACTGGTATTTCTGGTCAGTAAGCCAGGGGAAATAGTTTCTGATTTTATTCTTTCAGTACCTAATGACTTATGCTTTAATATTTTATCAACTTATTTGGAACAAAGAAATACTTCATGTCTTAAGGTGCTTGTATTTTATGCTGCAACTCTGATTTTATACTCAGCATAGCTAAAAATAATACAGATACCTAGAGCCAGAAGTAAGTCCTTAGCACATCTGGATGTATCTTTGTTCTATTGCTCCAGAACTACACAATAATAAATTTTATCAGTTGGTAACCACCATAGATGTTACTTACTGAGTACTACTGCAACCAGGTAAAATCTCTGAACTATTTTAGTTAGTTCGTTCTGTTACCTAATTTTAATCACTTCACTTATCACTTGAATCCCGTTATTCATCAATTTGCTCGAGCGGGTGCCAGTAAAATTTCAATTGGACCCTATCACATGCCAATGTAGCCCAATGGGATCTGGTTAATCTAAAATTCAAATTCAAACTTATTGGAAAGTTTACTCTGTTTTTGTCAGAATCAACAAATTTTAGAGCAAGTTATTATTGACAACTAGTATTCAATTTTCCAAATAATTTGTACAAAAACCAAAACTTTACAACCTTTTTCTTTTCTTTCCTTTAATTTCTTCTTTTCTTTTCCTTTTTTTGTTTATTTTGGGATCACACCTTGTGGTTCTCAGGGATCACTTCTGTCAAAGTTTGGATACCACAAGTGATTCTAGGGATTAAACCTGAGTTGTGACATACAAGGCCAGTGTTTACCTGCTATACTATCTCGCCATCTGCTAAAATCATTTATTTTTGAAATATTTTATGTTCTTCATATCATCAAAATATATTAAGCATATTTGAATATATTTGAATTGTCATAAATTCTACAAGTTTAATCAATATAAATATAAACATCTATATTTATATCAATTATATTTATATTTATATCAATATTATATCAATATAAATATCTTTAAATTTTCAGATAAATTCACTTTTATTTAAGATACTTCTTCCACACAATCACCATCACTGAATAGTATTTATATTTCTAGGTTTTGAAGTGAGGGGCTGAGAGCACTGGAGGGATAATACAGCAGGTACAATGTCACTTGTCTTATACAGAGCCAACCCAGATTTGATCTTCAGCACCCCATATGTCCCCAGAGCCTCATCAGGAATGATATCTGAGACTAGAGCCAGAGTATGTTCTGAGTACCACAGATGTGAACTAAACATCAAAAATAATCACTTGATCACTTGAATCCCGTTATTCATTGATTTGCTCGAGCGGGCGCCAGTAACATTTCCATTGGACCCTATCACGTGCCAATGTAGCCCAATGGCATCTGGTTGATTCAGGAATATGAAGAGCCTCAAACCATTCCTTCAGGGTCTTGACAAGGAAGTCTGACCATCTTGTAGGTGGGCGGCCACGTGATCTTTTGACATCCCGTGGGATCCAGTCGGTAATGGCTCTATTCCAGCGGTCTTCTCCAAATCTCATTACATGTCCAGCCCATCTGATTTTCGATGCCTTGGCTAACGAGACAGCATCCCTGATTCTGGAATAACAACAGAGGTCGGAACTCCGTATTCCTTCTCTCACTTGAGTGAGGTGTGATATTCCAAGCATAGCTCTTTCGATGCCTCTCTGGGAGACCCGAATAGCATTCTCATCCTGCTTTCATAGGGCCCAGGTCTCTGAGGCATATGTTAATGCAGGGAGAATGGTGGAGTCAAAAAGATGTGCCCGGAGCTGGAGGTTCTTTGTCCTTTTAGCTATTTCTTTGCCCTGTAAGAAAAGGACAAAAATAATAACAATAATAAAGTGAATGGCTGGAACATAAGAATTAAAGTGTTTTTTAATATGATAAAATAACTTTTTACCAGAATATCCCAGAGTCTTTGAAAAAATACACATATGTTACTCCTAACATTTGAACATGAATAGAAAGGAAAGTTTTAGGAATATGTATATCTTTCATATCTTACAGGTCAGTCACATAAAACTGAGTCATTTTGTTTACTAATGAGATGACCTACTATTTTAACTAAATCTCACATCCTGATTTGTTGACATACATTTTGAGAACTACCTATAACACAGATGATACAATGATGGTTTCACCTACTTCCATTGTTAACAGTAATATATTTTCTAAGAAAAGAGCCCAATAGAATTATTTAAAAATAACTCATTTAAATCTGTAAATGTAATGGTCATCTCTTACTATAGCTTATTCAGGAATCCCTAAATCTCAATTGTGAAAATGACAAAACAGAAACTAAGTTTTAGTACACTAATTTGAAGTCAAATTGTATTTCTTTGAATGCAATATAATTGTAAAAGGAAAAAATTGAATGGTAGTAGAAAATATTAAATACTTAGGATGTTAATAACTAAATATATGATTAATAAATATAAATAATGAAAACATGTATTTTTTTGAAAAACAGATAAGTAAGAGTCTAAGAAATTGTGCTTACCTTGCATGTTTGATATCCTATTTCACTGTACATGGTTCCCAGAGCACCACCACGAGTGCTCTGAGTCAGTACCTAACGACCTATGCTCACAATGATCTCTGAGCATTGAGTCAGGATGCTAGGTGTGACTAACTCCCTACCTAATTGTGGCTAACTCCCAACCAACCAACAGATAAATTGATTTATTTTTTGTCACTCAAATTTTTCACTCCAAGAAAGTGTAAGGAATGTCCACATTCTATTTTATAATTAAAGCCATTATCTGGGGACCAGAGAGATAGTACAGTGCATAGGCACTTGCCTTGCACATGGCAGATCCAGATTCTATCCTCAGCACCCCATAATGTTCCCTGAACACAGAGCCAGGAATAAACTCTGAACACAGCTGGTTATAGCCCAAAACAAAACAGAAACAAACAAAAAATTTAGTTCTCTGATTTGGTAAACAGTAAATTTACCACTCTTTCTTCTAAACAATTAAGTTTATTTGTTCTTTCATGATTAATAGACATGCTCAATAATAAAATTATTAAAATGATATTTTTGTGTTATGAGTAGATGAGAATAAATGGCGTGCAACATTGGTCTGAGATATTCAGAATATTTATTTATATGATTTATTTGGGGGGCTGGACTGATAGTACAGTAGTAGGGTGCTTATCTTGCATGCAACTCACATGGGTTCAATTCTAGGCACCTTAAATGGTTCCCAGAGCCCTGCCAAGACTGATGCCTGGATACAGAGTTAGGAGTAATACCTGAGTAACACTGGGTATGGTCCAAAACAAGAAAGAAAAGAAAAGGAAAGAAGGAAGGAAAGAAGGAAGGAAGGAAGGAAGAAGGGAAAGAGGGAGGGAGGGAAGGAAGGAGGGAGGGAGGGAGGGAAAGGAAGGAAGGAAGGAAGAAAGAAAGAGAGAGAGAGAGAGAGAGAGAGAAAGAAAGAAAGAAAGAAAGAAAGAAAGAAAGAAAGAAAGAAAGAAAGAAAGAAAGAAAGAAAGAAAGAAAGAAAGAAAGAAAGAAAGAAAGAAAGAAAGAAAGAAAGAAAGAAAGAAAAAGAAACAAAGAAACCCAGAGATATAGGATTTAAATGAAATGGAGAACTATTTAAAATATATACTATATTTTTAATTTAGCATCACATAATTAAAATGTTTAAAAAATAAAGTTACTAGTAACTAAAGCTTATCAGCTGTTACACATGGTAGAGACAATGTTCCTAGTATACCCTAGTTAAAGTCACTTGATCACTTGATATCCCATTATTCATCGATTTGCTTAAGCGGGCACCAGTAATATTTCCATTTGACCCTATCATGTGCCAGTGTAGCCCAATGGCATCTGGTTGTTTCAGGAACACTAAGAGCTTCGAACCGTTCTTTCAGCTTCTTGATAAGAAAGTCTGACTATCTTGTTGGTGGCGACCACGCGATCTTTTGACATCCTGTGGGATCCATTCGGTAATGGCTCTAGTCCAGCAGTTGTTTCCAGATCGCATTATATGACCAGCCCATCGATTTTTGATGCCCTAGCAAATGAGACTGTGTCCTTGATTTTGGAACAGCGACGGAGGTCGGAACTCCAGATTACTTCTCTCACTTGAGTGAGGCATGATATTCCAAGTATGGCTCTTTGGATTCCTCTTTGGGAGACCCAAATAGCATTCTCATCCTGCTTTCCTAGGACCCAGGTCTCTGAGGCGTATGTTAATGCAGGGAGAATGCTGGAGTCAAAGAGATGTGCCCGGAGCCAGAGGTTCTTTGTCCTTTTGGCTATTTCTTCAATGTTTTTGAATGCAGTCCATGTTGCTCTTTTCTTTCTGCGCAGCTCAGGTTTTAGGTCGTTTATCATGTTGACTTCTCGACCTAGGTACACATAACTGCTGCATTCAGAGTTGTTTGTTCCATTGAGAGTGAATGGGGCCTCTGGAACTAGTTCGTTTTCATGAACATAGTTTTGCTGAGATTCAGCTGTAGACCTATCTTTCCACATTCTCGGTCAAAGTCAGCCTGCATTTGTGCTGCTTGGCTGATGTTTGGTGTTATTAGTAGGATGTCATCAGTGACGCATAGGTGGTGTAGTTGCCAACCGTCTATCTTCACTCCCATTCTTTCCCATTCTAATTGTTGCATGATGTTCTCGAGGGTGGCGCTGAAGAGTTTTGTTGAAATGGTATCACCCTGCTGAACCCCTCTTTTGACATCAATGATCACTTCCCTGTAGAATGGTGAGATACTGATGGTGAAACCATACTATCACTCACAAAGGATCTTTATGTATTGGGTTTGAATGCCCTAGCTAAAATCATTATTTCAAAATCACAACAATAAGGAATAATGGATATTATAACTTGCCATTAAGCATAATGAACACTGGAAAATTTCATCGTGGATTAGTCAAAGAAATTGATGGCAGCAAAAAACCAAGAAGGAAATTAACAATTGTGGAATGCTTAATATGAATTAGAAACACTCCAAAAGTGTCAAATTTCACCACTAACTTTAAAATATTTTTTATTTTCCCCATAGAAAATGTAAAGAAATCGAAATTCAAAGACATAATTACTTGGCCCAAATTTCCTAATGAGAAACCTGCATGGCCTTAAGGTGTGTACAAGGAGAACTGTGGATTATAGGACTGTATTTGTGTTTAAGATAACATTTCTGAGCTTTCCCTGGAGACATTGATGACTCTGTTAGCAGTACTTGGCATGTTGTGGAGAGCTTAGTGAGTTTGCTCCCAGATCCTGAGGCTCTGTTTTGTGTATGTGAGTAATAAAGTCAATCAGAAGCAAAGCTGTGAAGTTGGCAATATGGGTTTTACTGACTCCACCCTACTTTTCCCTGAAACATTCTGATGTCTTGCAGATGTCTTGCACCTTCAGCTGTCCTGAGTGCTACAGTGGGGTGATCCTCCAAACCTTACCTTCTTTAAGCACCACTGATTGCTTTGGAGAAACAAGTTCGAAAATGGGGAGAACTAAATACCCATCATAAGAAATTCTTATTAACACTTATTATCATAAATGCAGATCAAAGCAAGGGTGAATTTGAGGCCTGAAAGTTAATATAGAAATTATGGCTCTTGCCATGCACAAGGTTGACACTGATTCAATCCCCTGCGCAGCATATGGTTCAATGAGCACAACCTGAAGTAGTCTGTAAATATAGAGCAAAGAATAAACCTAAACCTTCAGCACAGCTTAGTGTGGCTCAAATCCCCACATAAGTCAAATTCCCCCAAAACAACAGTGAGTTATCACCTGAGTGAGAACAGTGTGTCTCCAAAAACCAGAAATAAGACAGGCTGACAAGGGCCTAGGAAAAAAGGAACTATCTTCTCTATGATAGGTGTGTGAACTAGTGCAGCCTCTAATGAAAATATTATGGACATCCTTCCAAATAATAAACATAAATACACTTCAGAACACGGCAATTTTACTCCTAGGTATCTTTAAGAAAAGAATACAGACTTGTTGAAAACATATACACACAACTGTGTTCATTGCAGTGCTATTTATTATAGTATCTAGAAACAACTCAAGTGCCCAATAGAGATGAATGGACAACAAAGCTGTGGTGTATATACACTAGAGAATATTACTTGGCTCTGAGCAAAGATAGAATCTTGCCTTTGATAACAACACAGATGGTAACAGAAGAGGTCATGATCATGAAGTAAGTCAGAAAGGGATACTCAATGGTTTCAGTGAAATATAGAGATGAAAAATATGGAAATAGTAAGAGCCAAAATAGAACAATCATTCTGATTTTGACTGCCAAACTAAGGTTACTAGCTGGTAAGTGGAAAGGAAACTAAAAACAGAAAGGGATTCAATGTCTGTAATTGTGAAATATTGGTGCCTTATTGGTAGCTGCGGTGCTATAACATTTATATATGTGTATATATATATATATATATATACACATATATAACCTTATAAATATATATATATATATTTAAAAGAAGTGTGGAATTGTACTACTAAAACATTCATAGCTTTTAGTTGGAGCAGTAGTTTAGAGGGTGGGGCTCTCGTCTTTCATGTGTCTGACCAGAGACGTAGCCCTGAGCATCGCTGGGGTTTGCTCCAAAATCAAAAATAAATAAACGAAACATAAATCAGCTATTTCAATAAATAGCAATGAGTAAAAAGAAAAGACCTATCCATTTGATGACTAAAACATGCTATGCTAATAACATTTGATTAGTCTTATTTTCTGACTTGTAAGTTAGACTATTTTATATGCTTAACTGAATTGGATTATGTAAAATACAATTTTTTATTTATTTGTATTTGAATTTTTTATTTTTAAAAATTCTCATATTTTTACATAATGCAATTGTATTTTACTCATTATTTCCAACAAAAGTGCCAATTATATTCATTTGATTATTTGTAATTTTTTTCCTAAATTGCTTTGATTTTTTGACATCTATGTTAAAGCATTTTATTAGTCAAATTTATTGATGTGTTTCAAAAGAAATAATTGGGCCATATGAAACAGATAACCAACCAAAAAACAGCTGACAGAAGGCTTTAAAAATGCACTTTAGTTAGGACAAGTAAAAAGGGTTTTTTTTTTTTTTAAAAGTGGTATAGGGCTGGAGAGGTAGTACAGAGGTAGGTTGCTTACTTTGCATATGGTCAACCCAGGTCTAATCCTAGGCTCAACATATGGTCCTCCAAGCACCACCAAGAGTGATCCCTGAGCACAGAGGCAGGAGTAAACCCTTAAGCACCACCTAGTGTAGTCCAAATAAAACAGATTTGACTCAGATGAATTTGAACTGCATTTTCTGGACTTCTTTATTTTTGTGTTGTTAGAATTGCCAACAGAGAGAAACATGAGACCCAAGACATTGAACTGCCATGTCTAAGGAATGTATGTATGATAATCTACCATTACATATATATATGTATGTATTTGTATGGTGCATATAATCTTCAAAGTGTTGCAGGACTCCTAAGGGCCGCTGCATCTGCTCTGGATTGCCTCCCGCAAATCACTCCGTAGATAAGGGGGTAGTCTAAATGTGGCAGTTTATCCAACCATGTATGCTGTACTAGCTGGTATAAATATTCTCCCATGCTATCACAATCATCGTGGGACTAGCTAGATCTTACCAGCATATTAGCCTGGCCACGTAAGGACACCTAAGTAATTAGACCAGAGAGAAATGCTGTTTGCTTCCAAACAAACAAGCATGGCTCCCTGATAAAATATAAAACTACAATGAAGTAGAGGAGACTTGTGAAGGCTTGGAAAATATTTAACTGGCATTGGTGTTGATCTTTGGTACAGTGACATGCCATCTCAGAAACCCCCTTCTCTACATTTCAAAGGCATTCCGGCTCAAAACATTAGCACAGTAAAGGCCCTAGGTGAGATGCAGGGAGGTATTACCTGAGGGCATTGGACCCTCCCTGCTTTCCATAACAATGGGAGGAAGGTCTGAGTTGCGGGGGGGTATAAACTAGCCGGTTCCCGCTCTCCCAGTCTTCTTCCGGTGGGATCTCGCCTTTGAGCGTTTATTCCCCTTGGAAGTTTTACACGTGGTGGTCGCCGTCTTGGCCTACACGTGGCTGGGGTTCTAGCCTGGAATCCTAAGCATCGGGTTTTTCCTTTTGCTGATTTGTATGCCTGAACCTGTGATAAGTAAAGCCTTTTAAAACCGCATCGGATTCCTGAGTGTTCATCCATTCCTCGCCGGCCCGGAGGTAGAAGGGAACTTCGCTTCCCGGCACTGTCGGGGACCCCGGCAGAGCGCCCGACATTTGGCGTCCCTGGGGTGGGCACCCCTGCACAAAGAAATTGAAATATATACAAGTTTATGGAATGGGTCCTAATGCAGTCTCATGTTCCTCTCACATCACCTGGAATTCCTAGATTCTTATACCTGCAGAGGAATTTTTTGTTTTGTTTTGATTTGATTTGATTTTAGGAACACAAAGCAATACTGATGCCTTATCTCAGAGCATTATTTTTGCCTTTGAAGGGAAAACTAGCTCACTAATTTAAACAGCTTTGTTTCTAATATATCACAAAAACATAATATGTGATATATATATATTATGTTTTTGTGACATGTCTTTCATAGTTCACAAATTTTCCATCTCATGGAAGATAATAATATATGTCTATAAATGAGAGCGATATTTAGATTTAGCAGTGCCTCCAGTAAAATGTAGATCAAACATTTCGTTAACAGTGCAGTGAACCTAGAATCTATGTGTGTGTATGTGTATGTGTTTGTGTGTGTGTGCGTGAGCACACACAGGGCTTCAGACATGCAAGGTGAGTATTCCACTGAGTCATATTGCCTGCCTCTAAACCACACTCTAAATTGATGTGATCTTCATGGGTAAAACAGTATTCTTAGATATAAAACAGCTTAACCTCTATGATCCTCTTATATCAATCTCTCTTCTGAATTTTTTTAAATTATGTATTTTTCATTTTTTGCTTTTTGGGTCACAGCCAGTGATGCTCAGGGGTTACTCCTGGCTTTACGCTCAGGAATTTTTCCTGGCAGTGCATGGGGGACGGTGTGGGATGCCGGGGATCAAACTTGGCTCAGCTGCATGCAAGACAAATGCCCTACCCGCTGTGCTGTCGCTCCAGCCTCTCTTCTGAATTTTAATCAATTGTAATACACTCAAACCTTTCCAATATACACATTTCACATGTATTCCTGAATTACACACACACACACACACACACACACACACACATATTCTAGATTCACTGCATTGTTATCCAAATATTTGATCTACCTTTTACTGGAGGCACTGCTAAATATTTCCAATGAGATTATTTGTTAATTCATTGTTATGACATAATTGTTACCCATACAAAAATAAATAACAGTATAAAAACCACATATTTTAAAAATTATACAAATGTGAGCTAGAGAGATAGTACAGAGGTTAAGATGCTTGCACATTTGATCACCAGTACCACATATCATCTCCTTAGCACTTCCAGCGGTGATTCCTGTGAATAAATCCAGGAGTAAGTCTGAAGCACTACTGGATGTGAAACTGGAACCAATACAATTAAACAAATTGAATGATAAAATATGATTAGATGGGCTTAATATCAAAATGAAAGGGACAAAGGAAGAGAGCAATGGTCAAAAATATAATAGATGTTACCCAAGAAACATACACTGAAAAAATAGTGAACAGAGTCTTCCACTGTGAAATTGCACAAAATATATTTGCATTGGATTCCTAGAAGGGGGATATAAAGGGTTTTTAAAAATTACTTAGATTACTGAATGTACCAGTAATGGATAACAAGTTCCAATTTTAAGAGGAGTCATAATTTAATAGATTCAATAACTTTAGTAAATTGTAATAGACTAAAGTCAAAGAAAGTTCACTGCATTAAACTTGAAGCTGGTCAATATTTAAAAGTACTGAAATAAAATGATTGTCAACCTTGAACTCTATACCTAGAAAACAATTACTCATGAATGAGAAAAAAGAACAAACACATTCTCAGATGAAGAAAAACAGAAAGTTTATTACCAGCAGATCTATATTAAAAGTGTCAAAGTTTTCTAGGAGGAAAGGATAAAATGAAAAAAAGAATATTGGAACATTTGAATATTGGTAAAAAGAGGAATATAGGAACAAAGTATGGTAAGCAAAATATATGAGTAAAAAATTAAACTTTCCCTGTCTGAATTTTCTAAATTAGTTTGATGTTGAAGAAAAGTAAACAAAAGTGAAGTTATGCTTTGAAATTGTGTAGAGGAAATATTTAAGGCAATTATAAATTAAGAAGGATTACTGGTTTTAAAGAAAGGTTGCTTTCACTGCTTCATCTAACTGTTGAAATTATTAATCAGTTAGGATAAATTAAATTTAAAAAAATGACACATCTAGAATGACATGATTTTTTAAGTCACACCAGAGAAACTCAAAACAGCAGATAAAGAAAAATAGAGTTCTAAAACAATGATCATGTAACCTATAGAAAGGCAGCCGAAAATACAGTAATTAAAAAACATAAATTAAAATACAGATAAAATAAAGAGAGACCTAAAATGACAAACTCAATATCTGGAAAGATAGTGTAGTGCCAACCTGGGTTTTGTTCCTTTCACACTAAATCTTTCCCTCCCAGAGCCCTTCTCGAAATGATCTCTGAGCACAGAATCTGTAATTAACCTTAAGCACTGAAAAGTGTGGACCAAAAAAAAAAAAAGAACTTTGGCCCTAATGTATGAATAATTTTATTAAATATAAATGTACTCATTAAAAGACAAGATAAAATTACTAATTTAATCTAAAAACAAACTTTTCTTCAAAATGGATTTTTCAGCTTTATGAAATGTTTTTTGTAATTGTATTTATTTACTTCAAATTATTAAAAGGCTATGATTTACAAGGTTACTGATAGCCTTTTAGGCATACAGTAATCCAACACTAATCCTTCCTCCTGTCACTGTCAGCTTCCCTCCAGTATTCTCAGATTCCCCATCCCACCCATGCTGTCAACAGGCACATTACAGAGTTCCAGTGACTAACCCATTAGGTCTCATATTTTCAGTTCTGTTGAATCTGTGTTTTAGGTATATGGCTGTACCCCTCACTCATCACTGATATAACAGAAGCCCTGATGCCTCTTAACTCATTACTTCTTGTTCTCTCTTCCCGCACCCTCCTGCCCCATCTTGATTTCTTTCCTTCTGTCTCCTCTCTGAACACTGGGGTCAGGGATGATTTAAAAATCCCCCTTTACTACTATTCATTTCCTCATCCAGTAGTTTATAGTTCACAGATAAACGAGATCATCCTGTTTGTCTTTCTTCTTGTTTACTTCATCAACATGCTTTTTACTCATAAGTCCATAAAATTTGTATGGAAAAATTTGAACTGTTGTCCACAATCTCTTGCAAAACACAGAAGAAAAGAGAATATTTCCCAATACATTTCTGTCCTATAATTGTATGCAAATTTATGATTTTCTCAAAACAAAATTCAGTATAAAGAATAATACCGAGAAGACTCCAAAATAAAATAAATGTAGGTAGGATATTTGAAAAAATGCAACCAATTATTTCTTATGTACTCTTGAAATCCTCTACTGGAAATTTGGTGGAGGAGGTTTTTAAATTATACTAAATTTAAAAAAGGGGGGAGAGACAGATGGTAAATAGATTTGAGCTTGAATTCAGTCATGATGGCAAAGTGTCACTCAGATGAAAGAGCAGTGACTCCTGGGCAATCTTGACTTGGACTTTTTATAATAGTTTGTCAGTAGGATGTCTAGAGACTGGAACTTTCCTCAACAGTGCCCATTTTCATTTCACTTAAATCTTGGAGTTTAAAAGCTACTAAATCCCTGTACCATTGCTCTGACTGTGCCAACTGAAATCCCTGGGCCAGAAAGTTCACAAATACATTATGCAGTTCATTGCTCAGGAAAATTCTCTTTGTTTGAGCTACAGGGATTAAAAACATTAAGACTTAATCCCTTTGATGCATCCAGGCCATTCTGAAATGGAATGTTTTTCTATTAACTTACCTACTGGGAACCAATTCACTGCCACTGTAGCAGCAGAATCAGGCAATCCTGATTAATTACAAGCATTTCTGCCCTTCTGCCTCTGTGAATCTTTCTAAAATGTCTAATAACAAAAGCACTTAAATAAATCTGTGGAATTAATCAGTGTTTATGTAATTTCAAAACGTTTAAGTCAAAATAGGGGAAAGATATGAAAACAAGTAGACTAAAGAAAGCAGTATTTAAGAATTCATAAGAATTAAAGGTTCAAGAACGTTAACTATCAAACTAAAAAACTAATTCATGTTTGAAAATCTTCACACTGTTCATTACATTCTTAAAATGGATAACACTTTTATAAAAAAAAAAAACAGTTATACCTTGGTTCTAGCTTTCTGTTCATTGAGCAATATGTAGAATGGGGTCCCACCTACAGATATATGATAGCAGAAGAACGTCACTCTAAATTGGATTTATTTCTCTGAGCATGCATTGTAAAATTTTTTCCAAAGAATACTAATGCTTGGGAATTATACTTGATTGTCGGGGAGCACCGCCAGGGTCCCCTACAGTGTCGGGAAGCGAGTTCCCTTCTACCTCCGAAGCCGGCAGGGAATGGATGAAGACTTAGGAATCCGATGCAGTTTTAAAAGGGCTTTACTATCACAGGTTCCAATATACAATCCAAGGGCAGGGAAAACCTCCAGACTCTGGGTTCCCAGCTAGGCCCCAGCCAGGTATAGGCCAAGATGGCTGCCACCACGTGTTGAGGCCCAACAGAGAATGGAGAGGACGGAGAAGCAAAATGCCAAGGGAAGCTGAAATGGCCAAAAAGGAAAAAAAAGAGAGAGAGCCTCTTTTTTCTTGCAGCTTATTTTATAGCTAGAAATCCACCCAAACTCCCCAGCCTAGCCCATTCTGGGCTGGGCTATCTAGAGATGAAAACAGAAAAATAGTTCTATAGAAATGTAGCAACTTCAGGAGACATCCTGCTGTTTACAAAGACCCAGAGCTAATTCAAAACCTCCTTGCAGAGCTGGGAGAAGCTATAAGCTAAATGTAACTTCCCCTGGCAGAAAGGATCAAATGCCCTCAGGTAATTTCTCCCAGCACCTCACCTAATGTCTTGAGTCAAAATCTGCCTGGAATTGCCTTTATAGGGTAGAGAAGGGGGTTTCCGAGAGGGCATGTCTTTTGTATCAAAGACTAATACTAATGCCAGTTAAATATTTCTCCAAACCTTCACAAGTCTCGTCTACTTCACGGTAGTTTTGTGTTTTAGTTGCCTTTGAGTTATCAGGGAGCCATACTTGCTTGCTTGGAAGCAAACAGCATTTCTCTCTGGTCTAATTACTTAGAGATCCAACGTGGCCAGGCAAATATGCTGGTAAGATCTAGCTAGTCCCACGATGATTGTGGTAGCATGAGAGAATATTTATACCAGCCAGTACAGAATACATGGTCAGATAAGACTGCCACATTCAGACTACCCCCTATCTATGAAGTGACCTGCAGGAGGCAATCCAGAGCAGATGCAGAGGCCTAGGCTTTTAGGTGTCCTGCAACACTTAATGTTTAAGAATAAAGTACTATGCTAAATACATTGTATGATAATTATATGGTTTTACACATTAGCTACTTTTAAATTTGCAGTGAGATATGCCTCTTTGAAATTTCAGATATTTGAAATTTGAGATGTGCCTCTTTGAAATTTCAAAGGTATTTGTAACAGGTACCAATTTTAAGTCTTATAAAGAAAATCGTCAGTTCTTCTATTTCCTAGTTTACCTCTTTTCTTAGAGTTTTTTTCTTAAGACCTATAGGTGCTAAAAAAAAGACCTTTAGGCCCTGAAGAGATAGTATGACAGGTGGTAGGGCACTTGACTTGCATGAGACTGACCCAGCTTCTATCCCCAGCATCAATACCCAGAATCCCAGAGTCCCTGAGCCCCACCAGGAGCACTCCCTGACTACCAGTCAGGCCTTTTGCACCACTGAGGTATGCAAAAAAAAAATTGTTTGTTCATTCAGATGTTATAAGTCATTTTTTAATTGATATAGCTTGATATAGTACACTATTAACATTTTTATTTTCTATTACATCTTTTCTTTCCTTATTTTTCTATATTTTCTATTTGCTTTTTTGGAAAGTTAAGTTTATTCTTGCCTGAATTTTTCAATTTTGCATAAGAAATTGTACTAGATGCTGGAAGATATGCATAGTTCTGTTTCTTCCCTTTGTATTGTTTGCTCTCATGTGGGAGAAAAAGGACATACAATCGAAACCCAGAGAGAATGTGATTGAGGTCTCTGCAACTCACAGAGTGATTTCCAAACCATACTTCTCATTTGCACATTGATTAGAAAGATACTCCCAGGCCCTTCATCAGTTCTCTTTAATCAATGAAAGACTGCATTTTAACAAAATTTTCAGATGATTAGAATTTACTCTAAAATATGAGGATTGGGAAGTGAGTGTGTTCTGTTGTTAAATGTGAATTAAATGTGCTTTAAAATGCCTCATGTTCCACACAGTAATTCTAGCAACTTTGGAAGACTTTGAAAAACAGCTTTGGAAGACTTTGAAAAACAACTTTGTAATAATTGCTTCACACTCAATTTCCTAGTGTGATCTTTAGATTTTGAATCTTATATGAGCCTAAGGATAATTGAGTAAGATAGGTGGACAAGAATCAATCTAAAATAAATAACTTAAAATATTTTTAAAACATATCAAATTAAAGAAGGAAGCAGTTATGCTTGTGTTTTGTGTATCATATTTTTAAAATGGGACTCAGAATTACCCTGATACCACTTGCTTTCTAGTAAAATTAAGTCATATTTGCTTTAATATTTAAATGACATTGATTTCCAACCCCACTATCCTCTGAATAGCAATAAATGTAGTTATGTACAAACCAAACCTCTAATGCCTTGCTGTTTAAAATGTTTATTGAAGGCAAAACATTTAATTTTCTGTCTGTTTAGCTGTAGGTTTTGAATGAATTAATTTCCTTCACGTTGCTGTGAAACTATCACCACCATCTATCCAATTCTGGAAATTGACATCACTCCAAATAGAACTTCTATGCCCATTTTATAGTAATACTCCATGGTCCATTCTTTCTGCAGTTACTATTCTACTTTCAGTCTCCCTGAATTTGAGTGTTCTAGGTGACTCACATAAATAGAATCATATATTTGTCTTCTTGTAGCTGGTTTACTTTACTTAGCATCAAGGTTTACCCATGTTATAGTATGTGATAGAATTTTATTTCTTTTTAAGAATTATATGACTATAACACTTTTTATTTATGCCGTGTGTTGGTGGACAGATGCTGTTTCTACTGTTTTAGCTATTGTGTATAATGGTATATAATACCATACTTTTTGTTTACCGTGCAGATGGAGGGGAGCTCCGAGACATTATTCAGGAGCTATGGGGCCACTCAGGTTGTTAATTGTTCAAATTGTTCGATGCTTTCCAGGGGATGTAGCTTTATGGAGCCCCAGTGGTGCTTGAGGCCACTTTAGCCACTCTGCTGGGACTCCTGGATTTCAGGATTATACCCAGTAGTCTCAGGAAGTTTGTGCTGTAGGATCAAAGTCCAATCCTCATGCATGCAAGACAACACCCCTGACCCTAGAACTTTATCTACCAGTCCCAAACACCTTACTGTTTTCTATCATTGAGTGGACTGCTACTTAATTTTCACTTTTTATTCCAGTTAAGCTGGACAGTTTAGGAAATTTTTCACTAATGTTAACAGTATATGTGTAAAGGAGGCATTGAAAGGAATATACCCATTTCACTGCTGTTATAATATCACTCCCAGAAAGAACCAAGACTCTCTATGGAACGTTCTAGTCTCATTACTGCTAATACTTGTACATAGAACATTTGACATTGAACTCCTGGTGGGAAGGACAACACTCTCTGCCACAATGAAAGTTTCAAACTGATGTGACTGCCACATGTATTGAGTATCAGTCATTTCTTATAACTAAACCACTCCCCCCACACAAAATAATGTGATGGTATGGGGGATGGGGAGAAGCTCAGGCACAATCCTGGTAGTAGTCGTACCATTACAGAATAACTGTTTCTTAGAAATAATTCTTACCCTAGAGTTTTATCCAAGGAACCAATCAGGAACTCTTTTCTCTAGTTTTCTTGGACTATTTCCGAATGACTTTTCTTTTCAGAGGTACTCATTAGTCTTTTATTGCTATCTAAGTGACAATTATTTCCAGTTCTTTATATATGGTTTTAAAACTTTGAATAACAGAATAGAAGAACTAAAATTAGAAGCTATTTTATCCCTATATCAAGCATTTTAAATGTGTATCTTATCTCTGAAACATATTAAAGGATTGGATTTTATGTACCTACTAAACCAGAGCAGATTCTTGGATCAATGGAAAAATCCAATTTTATTTTCTTCCAGAACAGGAATAAGTTCTTGTTGATATAACTAATTTTTATAACAAATTTTTATTTCTGTAACTAATTTTTATCACTCCTACCCAAGTGGTTGTTCTCTAAGCAGTGTGCAGTTCTTCATGGCATGGGAAAAGAGAGCTTATCTTCAATTGCTTTCCAGTTTACAAAAGAATTTAAATGTAATTTCTTCTGTATACTCTGTCACATGAACTTTTATTAAATTGACTAGTGTTTCTGTTGAGAAATAACTCATTCTGGGTATAAAATAATAATTGGGAAAATTAACTTGCACAGTAACTAAACCTCAGGTGTGTAAAGGTCATCACAATTCTGAATGCTCTACAGTATCTCTTTCTCAGGACTCACCCTGAATTAAACACACCAGTTGAGAGTTAGACAGGAAAGGTGTGCTGAGAAAAACTGGAAATATTCTCGTTACTTAGAACTTTGATAGGCACTGATGCTTAGCAGGTGTTAAGTGGGAGTATATATAAATACACATGTGACGTAATGGTACTCAAATGCAGGGATCCTCCTGCTTTATCTTTGTGTTCTGTGTACCTTGCCAGTTCACAACAAACACTAGGCAGCATGTCATGAGGAAAGCACATCAGATAAATGGGAGTGATATTACCTATCACTGATCACTCAGAACTTGATAGGCATTCAATTAACAGTTTTCTATATGTTGTTTCATTTACTATTTTCAACTAATATGTAAGTACTATCATTATCCCAATTTTATGAATGAGGGAACCAAGGCTAGAGTTGCAAGTGGTGAAGCAGAGATTCCATGACTCCAAAGTCCATGATTTTAACCAAAATGTAAATACTTACGATAAAGTAAGAATGAGTCAGTGGTTCAAAGATTGTGCAATCAAGTGGAGGAATATATTGAACGTAGGTAATTTTTAACAGGCGAGACCTTGAGAGTGCTATAGAGAGGGTAATTGCAGCCTGTCAGGAGTTTGAACTGGAGCTTGCTGGCAAGAAAATAGTGGTTGGTGGCATAGGGAACACATGTTATCTGATGAGAAAGGGAACACATGTTATCTGAAGATAGTCTTTTGTCCCAATTATTCTTTGGCCATAATTTCTCTTCTTCCTTCCAAAATTCTTCATCCTTCATTACAAAAGTTTCACTGTGAAGAACTAAAAAATACATGGAAAATATTTTACTTCCTATGGTTAAAGCATGTTTGATTTCTCTCTTACATGCTATCTGAATTTGAGAGTTTGGTCCCTTCAAAGTGAGAACATAAATAATAATGAGATTGTTAATAATGCAGAGTGAGAGACAGAACCTTTCCCTTCACCAAATACCAGAGTTGTGCTATAAAGGGTGGAGTTTGTTGTTGTTTAGTTTTGTTTTGTTTTTTGTAATGTGGATATTTTTCTCTAATGAATGAACTGAGAAAATATTAAGATGAATTCCAACTTGCATAAGAGACTCGGGAAACAGAGCACAATCTCTGCAGTGGTTTTTAGCATTGACATTATAGCAATGAGCATACTCTCCCCACATTTCCTAATGTCAGTCTGTATTGCCTATTTTTATTTTTCATCTTTGTTATTTATGCTATATTTCAGCAAACATTAGTGTAGATGTTTCTGTTATTTTTAGATGTAATTAGCATTTAAATCAGTTAAAGTAAAACAAATTATTCTTCATTAAGTGTGTGGTCTTATCAATGGAAGACTTTAATAGACAAAAACTGACTTTCTTGGTTATAACAGGGGATTCTGTCAGTAGACCAATTTTGTACTCAAACTCTTCCCTGAATCTCCAGCTGACAGTTTACCTTGTATATATGTTTTACTGTTTTAAGGACACTAAATATTTTCTATTTTGACTGTCGCATTCAGATTATTTACAATCTGAAGAAAAAACTTACCATACCTCTACATCCTATAAATGTCCTTTGCACATGTCTACCTTTCTCTCTTACACACACACACACACTTCCCTCTCTTCACAACTCCACCCAGCAGACCAGACTATCACAGCCCAGATCATCGACAGCCACCCTGCAGCAGTTTTTTTTTTTTCAATCCGGCCCAGGTATGCTGAACCAAAGACTCTCAGACATGGGGCAGAGCTGCTACTTGCTCTCCCTGTGCCCAGCTGCTCATGGGGTGCCTGGGAGGCATGTCGGGTTCTAGCCCTTGCCTACCACCCCAGCACCTCACAACAAGACAGACCATCCTCCCCTACTCCATGGGGCCCGCCATTTTCCACATCCGGACTTCCCTCTCATCACAACTTCACCCAGCAGACCAGACTATCACAGCCCAAATCATCGACAGCCACCCTGCAGCAGTTTTTTTTTTCAATCCAGCCCAGGTAGGCTGAACCAGAGATTCTCAGACATGGGGCAGAGCTGCTACTTGCTCTCCCTGGGTCCAACCACTCATGGGGTGCCTGGGAGGCATGCCGGGTTCTAGCCCTTGCCTACCACCCCAGCACCTCACAACAAGCCAGACCACCCTCCCCTACTTCAACGGGCCTGCCATTTTCCACATCCGGACTTCCCTCTCGTCACAACTCCACCCAGCAGACCAGACTATCACAGCCTGCTAGTGGCCACGCGGTTCATCAATAAATGCTTTATTTAGAGGTGACTACAACAGTATGCCACCCGCACGGCAAGCCTGGCAAGCTGCTCATGTCGTATTTGATATGCCAAATACCAGTAACATTTATATTAGGTCATTCCCGTGACCTAATATAATGGTTTGAGGCTCTTTATGTTCCTGGAGCAAGCGGATGCCTTTGGATTCTACTAGCATGAGACAGGACATATGGAGATATTACTGGTGCCCGCTCTAGCAAATAGATGATTAACGGGAAGATAGTGCTAGTGATAGTGAAAACAGTTATTTGAATACAGTTCTGCCATTTTCAAATTGTGTGTCTTCGGTATAACTTTCATGATATTAAGTACTTGGA
This sequence comes from Cryptotis parvus, assembly GCA_021461705.1. NCBI lineage: Eukaryota > Metazoa > Chordata > Mammalia > Eulipotyphla > Soricidae > Cryptotis > Cryptotis parvus. The sequence goes on along the minus strand of JAJIBD010007665.1, from coordinate 17,123 downwards.
AAGTGAACATAATATCTTTGTTGAATAGTTTTCTCAAGCTTGAAATAATCTTTGAAAGAAATTTTTTTCATGTTCTCACAGAAACGATAGCTCATTGTTCTGGCACTTTTCTATTTAGCACCAGTATACACCAGTATACACAAAGCCTGGCAAGCTACCCGTGTTGTATTTGATATGCCAAATACCAGTAACAACTACAGACCTCATTCCCATGACTTGATGGAATGGTTTGAATCTCTTTATGTTCCTAGTGCGAGCAGATGCCCTTGGGCTACACTAGCATGTGGCAGAACATATGGAGATGCTACTGGTGCCCTCTCGAGCAAATCTATGATCAACTGGAAGACAAGTGATACACAAAGCCATGAGTCTGGATGATAGTTTCACTGAATGAATAACAAAGTGTCGAAACCATGTATGTTTAGCTTTCTCTGCAATGTACAATAAAATTTACTAATTTTTTAAATACAAAGTAAAGAACTATTCATTACATTATCCATTGTGCCCAAATTATCAATATTTCTTTTTTAAAATATTTTATGATACCACCATCAGTTATACAATTACAAGATGTTCATGTTTGAATTTTGTTCCAACACCCATCCCTCCACCCCTGCCCATCTCCCATCACCAATGTCCCCACCTCCCTCCCTTTTCCCCCAGCCTGCCTCCATGGCAGGTTCTTTATCTCCTTTCTCTCTCTCTCTCTCTCTCTCTCTCTCTCTCTCCTCTCACTTCCCTTTCTTACACATTGTAGATTGTAATATATTCTAGAACATGAGTGTACTATATTCTAGAACATGTAATATAGTCTAGAAAAAACTGCAACATCTGCTAGTTTGATGTACTGGGTCCGACCACGAAAATGGTGGCTGTTTTGGTGAGAGAGTCTCATCCGGCTGCTTCTTAGGCTCTACAGAGGTGATGGGACCACTCCCAAAACCCATCTTGCTTCCTGGAAGCCTCATGGTCATCTGAGGTAGGGGAGAGCTGGATGGCAGCTCTCCCCCGTACTTCTGAGTCTCCTGCATTATGGCCGAGAGCTCCGGGGCACTTCATTGGCAGGGCCACCAGGCCTCCGGGATGGGTCAGAGAGGGGAAGGGGTACCCCATCTCCATCTCCAGGAACGCCCGGTGACTTCTGCCTCCAAGAGCCACCTATCTGGGTGGCTCGAACTCGACTGCTCTGAGCTGGTCTTGAGATCAGTGTCTCTCTTGCATGGGTTCTGATGAGCTGTGGGGTCCGGACTGTGATAATGGCAGCTATTATGGTGAGCAAGTCTCATCTGGCTGCTTCTGAGGCCCTAAAGAAGTGATGAGCCCACTCGAAAACCCATCTTGCCTCCTGAAAGCCTCATGGTCAGCTGAGCTAGAGGAGAGCTGGATGGCAGCTCTCCCCATGCGTCTGAGTCTCTCATCTTTTTCTCTCTCTATTTCTGTCTCTGTATTTCTCTCTCTTCTCCTACATCTTGTTGACTTGCCTTACAGTTTATGATGCGATTATCTATGTGTATATTCAGTAGTGAGTTCTAGTGTGTTTATGATGCGATTATCTATGTGTATATTCAGTAGTGAGTTCTAGTGTGTAACATTATAGTTACTCATTCCCCATCAACCTCCCCAGTTTGTTACAACTACAGTGATCATTATGGTGTACAGTTGTGAAAGATCCTGGGAAGGACCTGGTCCTAGCCTACTTTTTTATCTAAGCCTCTTGCGTGACTGTGCACTGTCACAGCTGTGCATCTGGTCTGCCCCTTGTCCGGTTCATGTGGTTGCGAAGGCTTCAAGCCCATAGCCACACCCACCGGCATGGAGAAGGAGGAGCCCAAATCCCTGCTCCAATTCCTGCCAGTGTGGCTTCCCCCGACATGACTGCTTTACCCTAGGAACTGCGTTGGTCTCAACCAGGGACTAACCAATTCATCAGAGACTCCATGGGCTGCTCCACGTGGACCAGCAGTGCAGCTGTGAATCTGGTCTGTCCCTGTCAAGTTCATCCCTATTGTTACTGTTTTTGTCATATCGAATACACCACGGGTAGCTTGCTAGGCTCAGCCATGGCTCTGGGTTCACCCCAGGGGGCCCAGTTTTTTCCTGTCAGACCATCCACCATCCAGGGCCCACAGGACAGATCCCTGGGGGTTGTATACAAGCCTGTCTCCTGTCTGCCACTTGCCTATGCAGCCGGGCACCACAGCCACACCTGCGTGAACACATCAAGGGGCAGGTGACCCAAGTTATTAATATTTTCAACTGAGAAGCCATCAATTTTATTCTATTACTCATGGTCTACTTTCTTTTTAATTATAAATATAATAGTTATTTAAATTAAATAAAAATCCAGATACTAAAATTAACCCTCATACATATTTATAGTTTGTATTACTAGTCTGAATTTTCATATCAGGAATCAAAATGATCATTTTTAGTTTGTAAGAGAAAATCACATCACTTATAACTTAGTATCAAAATGAATTGTTCTATCCTTTCTTTTCCCTCATATTTTTTGTGATACACCATCTCTCTATTTGAGAGATCCATGAATGAATCATCCATCAGGCAAATGAACTCTGGATGACATATTATTTCAAGTCACATCTGAAATGAATTGGAAGTTTGAAAAAGCCATATGACATCAATTGGTGTGTGTGCTGTTCATGCTTAAAGATGATCACATGCCAGAGGGTCTTTAATAACAGTCTCAAAAATTTCAATTCAATATCCACATGTGCCTCGTATAAAACATTGGCCTTTTTTTTAAATCACACCCATTATATTCAGATCATGTATTTGAGTATGGGTGTCAGGATACTCAACTCTATTCAATAGATCCACAGGTATGGTGTTATAGCTACTACCACTTTGGATTACAGTTTGAAGTTGGGAAATGTGATGCCCCCCATCTTCTTTTTTCCCAAGCATTGCTTTTAGCTATTCATGGGGGGTTTATTATTTCATACAAATTTCAGATACTGGTAGAACTTTACAAGAAGAAAACAGCCAACTCCATCAAAAAAATTGGGAGATGAAGAGAAATTTGACAAATAAGAAATTCAAATAGCCAAAAGGCATATGAAAAATGGCTCATCATCACAAATCATAAGAGAAATGCAAATCAAATCAACAATGAGATATTATCTCACACCACAGAGACTGGCACATATCCAAAAACAGCAAGAACAACAAATGCTGGTGTGGACGGGAGAGAAAGGAACTCTCCTCCATTGTTGTGGGAATGTTGACTGGTCCAGCCTTTTGGAAATACAATATGGACACCCTCCAAAGACTAGAAATTGAGTTCCTGTTTGACCCATTTTACCCTCCTAGAATATACCCTGGGAAGCCAAAAGCACACAGCGGAAACACCATCTGCACTTTTATTTTCATAGCAACACTATTCACAATAGCCAGAATCTGGAAACAAGAAGTGCCCGAGAACTGATGACTGGATAAAGAAACTTTGGTACATCTACACAATGGAATACTATGCAGCTGCTAGGAAAAATGAAGTTATAAATTTGCCTATAAATGGATATATATGTATATATATACATATATATGTATATAATGATTATGTACATATATATGTATATAATGATACCAATATCCAAGGTCAGGCAGAACACAGATTAGGAAGTCTTGTCAATAGGTGGGTGGAATCTACCACAAATATGTGGGTTAAGTAAGACAGAGAAGGGCACAGTATGCTAATAATCATCGAAAATGATAATACCAGCCTAGAACTGAGCATTAAATATAGGCAAAACGATGCACATGATAACCTCTAAATGTATGCGTTGCAATCCACAATGTATAAGAGAATGAAGAAAGAGAGAGAGAGAGAGAGAGAGAGAGAGAGAGAGAAGAAGAAAGATCCTGCCATAGAGGCAGACAAGGGGAGGGGAGGGAATTGAAGACATTGGTAGTGGGAAATGGGCATTGGTGGAGTGATTGGTGCTGGAACACTAAGTGATTATGACCGAAACTCAAAAATGAACATCTTTGTAATAGTATATCTCACAGTGGTATAATAAAATATTTAAAAATAAATAAATAAATAAATACACAATGGAATACTAGGGAGTATTAAAATTAAGATTCAATCATACAATTAACTGCAATGTAGATGAATTGAAAGCTATCATGTTCAGTGAAGTAAGTCAGAGGGAGAAGGACAAATACTAACAGATATCACTCATGTTTGGAATATAGATAAAAAAATTAAGACAATATACAGTATTGAACAATGCCCAAACTTTGGCAATGGAATGCAAAACCTGTTACTAAATAGTAGGAGGAATGGAGAAAGACAGCTGACTAGATTAAAGGTGACAGATTAGTAGAGGATCATGGACATTTTGGTGATTTGGGGAATAGTAATTTTTTAAAATAAAATTTGACACTATTGTAACTACATAAACTGTAATATATTTAAAATTTTCAAGTGACGATATAATGTTTTGAATAGAATGCCTGTTGTGTAAAAAATAACTTAGGATGTTTGCAATTTCACATTGTTTTAATGTTAGTCTTATAAATCAAAGACTTTTGAATACTTCTAAAATAAAAAAAAATCAAAAGTTCAACTCCAAGCTTTAGAAATTGCTTTAAAGCTGGAATTCAAACTGGATCTCTAGTCAATTAAATCCCTAATGTCTGCATGAGATGATCTATCACTGAGAATGTACCACTGAAGAAAATTAAATATATAAACTCAGATTTTATTCCAGCATGAAATATTCAATAAACAATAATGAAAACAATAAATAAATACTGAAGTACCTTACAAGAGAAAGAGAAGTTTCACAAAAGAAGAGGAATTAAGTAAAGGAAAATATAAATGTCACAAGCCTGAGTAAAATCCATTGGTTTCCAGGAACTATTTTAAGTGCTAATTATTATTTATAAAATTGTTCTGAGTTATAGTTACTTTAGAAATTATCTCTAAGATTTTAGTTAAAGATTTCCTAGATTTGCACTTCAGAGACACAGAAACAACCACAATGCATAAAAAGTCAGAATAATTTAAATAAATAACTACCCTAAATTAACAGAACCTACTTTTGCAAGTTTTGTCCCCCTCGTACTTGAGTAGAAATATGAGAATAATTAGGTAAAACTGTAAATTTTAGCATTAAAATAATTACTCCTGCCCCTTGTGGTGTTGCAGGTGTGGCTGCATTGTCAGCTGCATCAGCAAGTGGCAGACAGGAGACAGATTTGTCTACACCCAGGGTTTCTGCCCCGTGGGCCCTGGATGGTTGATGGTCTGACACAGAAAAAGACTGGGTTTCCTGGATAAACCCAGAGCCACGGCAGAGCCTGGCAAGCTACCCATGGTGTATTTGATATGCCAAAAACAGTAACAATAATGGACCTCATTCCCAATGAAAGGAGGCGTTACTGGCACCCGCTCAAGCAAATCAATGAACAACGGGAAGACAAGTGACAAGTGACAATATAATTACTATTAATAAATTAAGTTAAAGCACTTAAAACTCAATTTTTAAGAGTGAATGACTAATTGTATCAGATACTCAAATTAAATGTCTGTTCATGACTCTGCATGCTTGTTTGTATTGCCGTGTATTTAAACCACTAGCTTCTCACTGACAGTTACACATTTCACTAGCAATGAGATTTGAATAATTAGGTGCCATCTTTTTTAAGAATTTTTAAGTTCTGCTTTGTAGTTATATAATTGTTTTTATTTTTTAATTAAAGCAATTTAGTTGGTCTTTAACCATACTATTAGTGTTGCAACATTGAATTCCAAAAAACAGTTGTATTATGAGCAACTCTATAAGTCACAGCTATCACTATCACTATCCTCCCGTTGATCATCTATTTGCTAGAGCGGGCAACAGTAATATCTCCATATGTCCTGTCTCATGCTAGTAGAGCCACATATTTAAATCACAGCATTTAAATAATAAAAATGAAATACCTTAATTTTTTTCTGAAATTAATACAATACACTTTTATTCTATGGATAAAAAAGATTTCATTAAAAAAAGATTTCATTAAAAAAGAATTGGAAAATAATTGACCAAAGTTCCTAGAAATTTATCGTTTCTTTTATAATTTATAATTTAAAACTTATTTTAAATTATAAATTTTAAATTTTGTAAATGCTTTTTTTATAAATTCTGGTCAGTTTCTACCATCAAGAATCCAGAGAACAGTAAGAATGATCAAAGTATAAATGTGCAATAAAAAAATTAAATCACGATCACGATCTTCCCGTTGATCATCTATTTGCTAGAGCGGGCACCAGTCATATCTCCATATGTCCTGTCTCATGCCAGTAGAGCCAGGGGCATTGGCTTGCTACAGGAACATAAAGAGCCTCAAACCATTATATTAGGTCATGGGAATGACCCAATATAATTGTTACTGGAATTTGGCATATCAAATACAACACGAGAAGCTTGCCAGGCTTGCCGAGCGGGAGGCAAACTCTATTAAACACAAAAAAAAACACTCCAAATAAAGCATTTATTGATGAGCCGCTTGGCCTTGGTCGCGCGAGCTGGGCTGTGCTGGGCTGGTCTGCTGGGTGGAGCTCTGATGAGAGGGAGTCCGAATGTGGAAATAGCAGAAACAAAATTAGAAACAGATAAACAATAGAGAAAATGATTGACAGTTTTTGAAAAGTCAAAAAAATTGAAAAATCTTTAACAAAGCTATAAAAAGGAAAACAGAAATAGTCTAAATTAAAACCTGAAAAAGAAGAGAAATCAGCATCTTAAATAAAATTGAAGAACTCATTACAAGCACCTCAAATATTGAAAGGCAAGGAATGAAAAAAGATTTTAAATGTTGTATGAAAATAACCTAGTCCTTGAAATCTGTGAACAGACTTATCCAAGATCATATAGATATTCTGGTAGTCTTCTTTTTTTTTTAAGAGATAAAGATCTATCTATCCAGCAGAGCCTGGCAAGCTACCCATGTTGTATTTGATATGCTAAAAACCAATAACAATTATGGATCTCATTCCCATTCCCTGAAGGAATGGTTTGAAGCCTTCGTGTTCCTGGAGGCGAGCAAATGCCTTTGGGCTACACTTGCTTGCAACAGCACATATGGAGATGTTACTGGTACCTGCTTGAGCAAATCAATGAACAATGGGAAGACAAGTGATACAAGTGATACATATATACATTGTATTTTTTAGTGACTAAAGTACAATATTGAAATTTAAACTTCTCTAAATAGAATGAATACAAGTGATACATATGTATATCGAATTTTTAGTGACTAAAATATAATATTGAAAATACAATATTGAAATTAAAATTCTCTAAATAGAATAAAAATAAAAAGTAGTAATCAAAAATTGTCTAGAAAATAGTAAACGAAACTGTCTAAAGAATAGTAAACAAAACTGTCTAAAACAAAACTGTCTAAACAAAAACTACAACATTGCTCCAAGGGTTCGCTCACATGTTTGGGGGAGGGGCCACTCTGGCCAGACTTGTAGCAGGGATTTGGGCCCCTCTGCCGTCTCTCCACCTCCATGCCAGATACACTGGAAGAGTGCACGCCAGGCGCACAGCTCCATCGGCAACCCCAGAAGAGATCCAGACCCAACCACTCCAGACCCACAGCTCCATCAGTGTGCAGCCGCTCTGCAGCCACATGACAATCTTAGATAGTACTAGATGTTAGGATCAGGTCCTTCCCAGGATCTTTAATATTTATACACTGTATACAGTTCTAGGCAGGTTCTGGCCAAAACCGTCATCCCAGTAAGCCTAACAAGAAGCCAGAGCAACCCCACATCATGAGGTCAATCATTTTCAACATCCAGACTCCACAATTCCTCAGAGCTCCACCCAAGAGAAATCCTGATCTTCCCCTTTAAGTTTCATCAGTAAATGCTCAAGATAAGAGCCTTCTATTGAAAGTATACCACCTACATGGTAGAGCCTGGCAAGCTATGCGTGTTTTATTTGATATGCCAAAAACTTCGTAACAATTGAGGACCTCATTCCAGTAACCTGAAGGAATGGTTTAAGGCTCTTCCTGTCCCTGGAGCAAGCAGATGTCCTTGGGCTACACTTACTTGCCACAGTATGTATGGAGATGTTACTCTAGCCCACTCTAGCAAATCAATGAACAACGGGAAGACAAGTGATACAAGTGAAACAAAAATTGTCACTGTTATTACTCTTTCCTTTGCCATTTTAAATTTTTATTTTAAGTCTCTTTCTGGCTCCAAGAAATGCTCTTTTTCTTTTTAATCAATTAAATTAATTTTTTTTTTTGCTTTTTGGGTCATACCCAGCAATTTTCAGGGGGTTTCTCCTGGCTCTGCGCTCAGGAATCACTCATGGCAGTGTTCGGGGGACCATATGGGATGCTGAGGATTGAACCCAGGCCGGCACAGGCGGCCGTGGCGCAAACGCCCCTGCCCGCTGGACTATCGCTCTGGCCCCAAATTAAATTAATTTTTATTTTTTTTTGCTTTTTGGGTCACACCCGCAATGCTCAGGGGTTACTCCTGGCTCTGCACTCAGGAATCACTCCTGGCAGTGCTCAGGGGACCATATGGGATGCCAGGAATCGAACCCAGGCCGGCACAGGCCGGCCGCTGCAAGGCAATGCCCTACCCACTGGGCTATTGCTCCAGCCCCTTAAAATTAATTTTTAAATGTGTTTAGGTACTATGGTTTGAAAAGCTGCTTTTAATAGAGTCTTAAACATACAATGTTCCAACATCAATCCAACACCAGTGTCAACTTCCTTTTTATAGAAGTTCTTTAAGTATTTCTTGGGTAACTAGCTTAGTGACAGAGAGTTTCAAAGAAATTTTCTTTATTTCCTCAAATCTGTACTAAAGAGTAGCTGGGTATGTATTTTTTTGTTGTAGTCTTTCTCATTCAAACTTTGTGTATATCATGCCCTTCCCTTCTAAACTTACAGAATTTCTATGAATCAAATATGCTGGTGTTCTTATGGAGGGGTTCTACTGGATGTGATTCTTTGCTTTTTATCTTGCTGCTTTTATGGTTCTTTGATTTTATCTTTGATTTTTGCCATTTTAATTATGATATGTTAGTATGTTTTTTTCTCCTTGGATTTATTTTGTTTGGGACTCTTTGAGCTTACTGAATCTTGGTGTCTAATTCCTTTCTTGGCTGTGAAAATTTTCAACTATTAATTCTTACAAAGTTTTTGGCAGTTACATCTTAAATTAATATTTTTCCTTTTTCTCTCTTCTCATTGTGGAATATGCATCATGTAAATGTATCTTAATGAAATCCTTATATTTATTATTTAAAATTATTTTATTTAAATAACAATCTTTTTATTTAAAATTATTTTTTGCTGTTCTATTTGGATGATTTCAGATACTTTCTATGAATTTGACTAATTCTGTTTTTTTGTTTTGTTTTGAGGCTACACCCTGAGGCTCAGGTATTATTTCTAGCTCTGTACTCAGGGATGACTACTAGCAGTATTCAAGGAGCCATAAGCAGTGCCCAGAATTGAACCCCCTATTGGCCTCATACAATTCTAGTGCCTAACGCTGTACTATCTCTCTAGCCCTCTGATTCGTATTCAGCTTATTCCATGGTATTGTTGAGCCTATATTTTTTCTTTTTCTTTTTAGTTCATCTACAGTACTTGTTTGCTCTATAGTTTCTGCTTTGACTGATTCATACTTTTTTCTCCTACCCTCTTTACCTTTTTTAGAAGTTATCTTCCACTCATCTCTTCATTTCAGTAAATAACATTAATACAGTTGCTTTGAAGTTACTTAAGGTAATTTGCATATCTCTGTTGTGTTATAAATTCTTCCCAAGCTACTGTCTTGATAAATTGGTGTGGACAAGTTTCTCCATCTTCCGTTTAAGTCTACTTCTTCAGGTAGCCTTGGAGGGGGCTGAAGAAGTGAAATCAAGGCAATAGGTAACTACTTATAACTTTCATTGTGTACATAGTCCTCGTTTCGACTCTTAAATTAGAGCAGTCCAGGAAAAGAATCAGGGGTTTCATGATGAGTGTCTGGCAGTAGATGTGCTATCAACGTTGAATATACCTAGAAGTGATTAGGAGATTTCACTACTGAATTGCTGGCCCTAACTTGCAACTGTGTTTAAGTGGTCTGCAGTGACCATGAGCATTACATTGTGAGTGCCCAGAAGCATCTGTTTGGCAAGAGGAAGTGGGGAAGCTATCAGAAGTCCAGTCTTGTCAGAGCCTGGCAGCTACGGGTCAGCTTTAGTCAAACTCCTGCAATTGTGGCTAGTGGAGTACAGCCAGGGTAAGGCCAGGGAGTACAGACCAGGATGGATTTAAGAAGAGGCTCTGTCCCTGCAGATGACAGGAGAACCATAGGGCTTGCAAGGAATTAGTATTGTTTGACTGGCCAAGGAGGACATGTGGAACACAGCAGGCAGAGAGGCCCTTCAGGAACTGGTTCTGCCTGAGAAGTTATCATGGGTGCTAATCTGTTTGTAGAGGTGTGGCTTGCTTTAAGCCGTCATATGTGGACTGCCTGGTTCTCTTTGTCTGGAGTGTTGATCATTTTCTCCTTTCCCAGCTAACTCAACCTTTTCCAGGGGTAGGTAGAGATTTCTTCAGGGATTTGCCTTCAAGGTCTGTTGCTAGAGTTAGATCCATTGTGGGATTCAGAGAAACCTACATCTACATGAGCAAGGTTGTGAGAGGTCAAAAGATGGTGTCTGTTGATGACAGCCCCATTTTAGTCACTGGCCTCCTGTTTCACTGCTGTAAATATAGAATAACAGGATTAAAGTGTCAAATGTGGGGGCCGGAGCAATAGCCCAGTGGGTAGGGCGTTTGCCTTACAGGCGGCCGGCCCATACCATGGTGGAGTTTTTTCTTACAAGGTGAGTCTATCTCCAGTTTATTTGGTTGCTCTTAGGTTTCTTTTGCAAAAACTTTGGTTTATCCGGTCTTTAAGTTAGTTTATGTGTAGATTAATAAAAATTATGGTTGTAGATTTGCAGTGAAATTTGTAAGTTTTACATGTTACCCTATTTAGTTATCTTGACCACATAATCCACGTTTTGAACATAATTTCAAATCCACGTTTTGAACAGATATTTTAAATCCTTTGTGAGATTCATTTGTCTTGAAAACAAGTTTATCTTTTCTACTATTCTTAAATGACAATTATCCAATTTTTACTAGAAACACTGGACATTCTTTGAATGTTGTTAATTACAGATCTGTTGGTAGTCTCTGAAACTATGCTATCATCAATACACAATGTTACTCCTTGTTAATGTCAGGACAAACTATTCTTGATGTTACAACAAGAAAATGGAGCACAAACATATATTAAAGGCCATATATTATGCAGGAAAAGGGCAAAAATGGCCTTCTGATGTGTGTGTGCAGGAGGGGAGCAGAAAATGAATAAGTGTCAGTCCAATATTCAAGTTTATGTAAGGTAAAATTACATAGATCCAGGTTCAGAAAGATAGCATAGCAAACAGGGCACTGGCCAAGCCTGATTTATATATATATATATATATATATATATATATATATATATAGAGAGAGAGAGAGAGAGAGAGAGAGGCACCACATATGGTCCCCCAATCCTGCCAGGAGTGATCTCTTGAATGCAGAGCCAGGTGTAAATGATGAGTACTTCCAGGTATGGCTCAGAGCAAAAAACAAAAGATAAAACCAAGAAACCAAACAAAAAATTACAGACATAAAGATATCTAAAATAAAATTATTAAGATTCAAATTGCTAAACTTTGAAATTTGGTAGTTACAGCTTCAAATACTCTTATATTGGTATCAAAGACAGAAAATGTCTGTTCCGAAGTGCTTAGAAGACTAAAAGATTTGCTCATTCTATTTTATAAATTCCCCGGTATTCACTAACATAGAATGAAAAGATTATTAGTAATGCCTAACCACCTAATTGCCCAAGTAACTGTCTTTTCATTTTAGGTCTCATTGTCTTGAGCATGAAGGAAGTGGGAAACCAGTACAAATGTAATCTATTGTCTGTTACCCCTGAAAGCGGTGAAGCATTGTGACATCAAGAGGAAAAAAAAAGACACTAGAGATAGATGTAGGGGAACCAGTCTCATCTCACAAGTACTGGATAGACTGCCTTCATATTTCCTCCAGCTGACTCACTTACTATACTGTAGACACACTGTTGGGGTGGCATATATGTGAGAAAAAAAGTAAAGGGCAAACTTATAGAGAAACTTGAACAAGTGAGGAAAGGGACTTTGTACCATAGTTTTCTGGTTCTAGTTCACTTGGGTGAAGTGTAATTGCATACACATGCACATGTGTGCACGCCGTGGGCCGCACACACACACACATTATTCATATGGATTACTGTATGAAAAAGTGGATGGCAGAACATGAAGAATAAGCAGTGCCAGCATCTACATATGATTCATACGGCAGAAATTGGGAGGCACCTATAAAGGTTCTATTGTAGTTATTGAACAGTACATGAATAAAAGTAAATGCAAGGGAGTTTCCATTGTAACACTGTTTTTAGCTAATAATAATATGCCTGAAAACGAGGTCAATACAGCCATTAATTTGCTTGCCTTAAGCCCATGGGTTTGTAGCTGTTGGATTTTATGGTTAAGAAATCAATTTTGAGAAAATCCTTTAATTGTTATGCCCTTTAAACCTTAATGCCCAGCTAACACTCTAATGGTTTCCTTGCCTGCCTTCTGCCCTACTCTATAAAATGGCAGGTCTACACTCTTCCAGAATCCAGGGCAAAAGTAAATAATTAGACTAGATGTCCAGAAACATTAAAATAAAAGCCATCTCCTTCTACAAGAACTAGAAACTGCCATAGTTCAAGCTTAAAGCTAAATTTCAAATAATCCTAGGATCAATCAATAAAAATATGAAAAAAATATTTACAAAGAAAACATTTCATTCAAACTTTGGTTCTGTGGTTTAAAATGTAAATATTCTTAATAAAACAGTTGTGGATTGGACAAGAATATAGCTTGGAAGAAAAAAGCCTACTTAAGTGTTAATAAAAACCACATTGAATTATTTTGATGCAAATTAGTTAGAATTTTTGAATATAGGAAGATATTATATGAAAATATTGGCTAGGAATTAGGTATTAAATCATTTACATGTAAATAGTTGGTATCAATCTTTAAAGTATTGCAAAAAGCATGTGTCTAAGGGAAGATATATTCCATCAAAATCTCAAATGGGTCCTTTAAGCATATAAAAAAATTTTTTTTAAATAACTAGATCTGAAGGATACAGCTCATAAAATTATTTTCTTTTAGTGGGTATTAGTGTTCTGCTCTTTTTTTAAATGATTATTCAAACTTAAGGCTGTTATACTTACCCAACTAATAAGGCATTATCTCAAACTTTCATAAGTTTTGGTCTGAGACTCATTACTACAAAATGCAACCTTGTTATCTTTTATGATATTCACAGAAAAATTAAGTAGTGGAAACTAATAGTAGTGAAATTAGGACCTTAGAAAATTTGTGTAAAAACGTAAATAAGAAACATATTATACTTTCCAATATTATATCCTTAATTTTCAAAGCAGTTTTCTTTATTATTGTCAGGGAGGCATGGAATATCAGTCACTCCCTTTCTAACAGTGCTCATAAGTACTATAAGATTTTAATATTCAATAGTAGTCTTTAAACTGTTTATAACATCTTTGCTTACACAAAGTATCTTTCATTTTCATAATTATTTTGCCAAAAATTTGGATAAACATTCATTGCCCAGGATCAATAAATAAAGACCAGAATTTTTTGTTTTTCTAAAAAGAATGTTTTTCTCTTTTCTAGAGTTCTCTTCTTCAACAGGCTCCAAATCTACAGGAGAAAAAATTGAACTGATAAATAGTCCAAAGTTTCCTATATAATGGTAAAAAACTACAATCTATAGTGAACAGAACTAGGAATTCATTTTTTGCCAATATGCAACATATAAAAATAAAAGGAAAGCATTTGATAAATACTTTTTACTGGAGTAAGATTAGTTTACAGGAGTCTAAATGTTCATATGTCTAGGGGGATATTGTTCTCGCACCACATTTGTCACCAAAGTACACTTTCACTCTGACATAAACCAATGGGCTTTTGAACCTACTCCTGGGACCTTGGTAATATCATATTTATGGTCACTCTAAAAAAAATTGTTGGGAATAATCTATTTTCTTTCTTTTTTTCTTCACATGCCACATACTAGTGAGATCATTTGAATTTGTCTTCTTCTGAATCATTTTGCTTAGCATGACACACTTCAGACCTATCCATGCTGTTGCAAAGGAAAACATTTCATCTTTTCTAATGGCTGTGTATAAACACTTGTATAAATTGTTTGCATATATATATAGAAATGGCATACTTGAAATTTATAATATATATGTGTATACATTATATATGTAAAACATGATGAATTATATGGTAATTTGTTTTACAATTCCTTAGGAAATTTATTTTTTTTCCTCTAAAAGCTAAATCATTTAACATTCCCACAAATGGTGGAGAATTCCTTTATTTCTGCATCTCCACTACTACATCTCCTCCAACCTTTCTGTATAAATGATTTTTTCTGGTATGTGATGAATTGCAAAATTGTCATTTTGATTTGCATTTTCATGATGGTCTGTGATGGTAAACACTTTTTCTGGTGCCTGTTGGCTATTTGTATGTCAGTAAGAACAGATAAATTCCTTCTTTGAAGAAATATCTAGTCATCTCTTCTTTCCATTTTGTGATGAGCTTACTTGTTTTTTGCTGTGCATATACTTTTTAGTTTTATATGATTCCACTTGTGAATTTAGTTTTGCTTCCCTTGACAAAGAAGTTGATTCATTGAATGCATCACTAAAACCAATATTATGCAGTGTTTTTACTGATGTTTTAGGCTATTTCATAGATTTGATCTAACATCTAAACTAGAGGTTTCTGAACTTGTCTACTTCACCCTTTTCAGAAAAAAAAGTTACTCATTGTCCCCCTGAGAAGGTACCTTTTTTAAGTGAAGCAACAAAACAGATAAAACACCCTGCCCAAGCACCTGTGCCAGGTTCACTGTAGACTGTGCTCAGGGGACCATGTAATATTACAAATTAAATGCAGACCTTTAGGATGCAAAACATGCACTCCAGATCATTGAACTATATTTCGCCATTTAAACATCAATTTCTTGAGGCTACCACTAACTCTCCCCATTTGTTCACCTTGTGTTGTACTCCATATATTCAGATAGCTCATACCTTTATTACTCTTGGTTTCCAGGAATCTTATGTTAATTTCTTTTTGATTTCCTCACCAACAGTAATTTATTTAGAAGTAGGGGTATGGGGTAGGAGGGGAAGACTGCCACCAAATCTAATATACAATCTAATGATACACTATCAGACTCAGAATCATGAGAAACTATTGTAGTTATGGCCACTGTGTACTAAAACTAGAATGTACTCTAGGAAGAACCAGTGTTGTATATCTCTTTCCTAACCCTGCATCTGTCTCTTTCTTCATTGGGTCATATTTTCAAGTTCACATATACCATGGAAGCTGACACAATCCACAAATCATGTTTTTGTCTTTTATTATACATCATTTACTTTCCTTTCTTTTCCAGGCCAGTAGTTTAATGAAAAACTAAAGATACACTATTCTTCAGGCTTTGCAGCTTAGGCAGTTATCCAGGTCATGGCAGAGGTGCTCAAACCTCCAGGGTTTAGTTTATGCTCATGGGATCATGTGGAGCCAAAAATCATACCCGAATTGGTGCATGCATCCTAGCCACCATACTGTCTCTTGGCCCCTTCTTTTTCATTTCTGAAACTGAAGAGTTGCTGTTTATAAAACACCACTGGTTATAATACTCAAGTATAGATTTATAGGCACTTGGGTTTTTGTTTGTTTTTATAATTTTATTATAACACAATGAGATAGATATTTACAAAGCTGTTCATGATGGGGTTTCATCCTTCCGCCAGTGCATGCCTCCCACCACCAATGACCGCGGTTTCCCTCCCTTACCCCACTTTCTGCCTGCCTCTATGGCATTCACTTTTCTTCTGTCTCTGCCTCCCTCTCTTCTTTTGCACATTGTGGGATTGCAAAACATACACTGATGGCCTATCACACATATCTCTTTTTCTACTTTCAATACTAAGTTCTAGCATTGCATTATCATTTTCAAAATATTATTAGCAAACAGATTCCTTCTTTATCCTACCAAACTTCTGTATCCCACACATTTGTGGTTGATTCCTACCCTTGTCAAGTTCTCCTGGGTCTTGTTTTGCCTAGCTTTGTATATGTCTCATATAATAATATATAGATATATCTTTTTATTTCGCGATAAATGAATGCTGTCATTCTATAGCTGTTCTTTTCCGTCTAATTTCTCTAAGCATGATGATCTCCATGCCCTTCCATTTCTAGGCAAATATCATGATTTTGTTTTCCTGAAAGCTGCATAGTATTCCATTGTGTAGATGTACCATAGTTTTTTTTATCTACTCTTCGGTTCTTGGACACTCAGGTTGTTTCCAGATTCCGGCTGTTGTGAATAATGCTGTGATAAATATAAAAATGCATATTTTATTTCTGCTGTATATTTTTGGGTCCCCCAGGATATATTTCCCAGAGTGGTATTGCTGGGGTCAAATGGGAGCTCAATATCCAGTTATTGAAGGAATGTCCATATTATTTTCCAAAAAGGCTGGACCAGTAGGCATTCCACCAACAGTGAATGAGAGTCCTTTTCTCCCCTCATCCATGCCAGCACTGGTTGTTCCTGCTCTTTTGGATATATGACAGTTTCTGTGGTGTGTGATGGTATCTCATTATTGTTTTGACTTGCATCTCCCTGGTGATAAATGATGAACAGCACTTTTTCATATGCCTTTTGGCCATTTAAAATTCTTCTTTGAGGAAGTTTCTATTCATTTCTTCTCCCCATTTTGATGTGGTTGGCTATTTTCTTCTTATAAAGTTCTACCAGTTTCTTATATATCTTGGATATTAGCCTCTTATCAGATGGGCATTGTGTGAATATTATTTCGCACTCTGTTGGCTGTCTTTGTATCTTAGTCACCTTTTCCTTTGAGGTGCAGAAGCTTTTTAGTTTCATATAAT